>WBNM01037767.1:0-14576 GCA_013399055.1 Ramphastos sulfuratus | reverse complement strand
GAAACACTTCTAGCAGGAGCAAGAAGTCTAACACAGTCTAGTGTTACTTTCCTTAGCTTTCCTGGCTTGCAGAGGAGAGGAGTTGGCAAGCTGTGCACTTGGGTTTGTGCTGTTCTGTAAGCTACCACTCAGCATATTTCAGCTGCTTTATCAGAACTATGATTTGCTAATGCAGGAAGTGCAGTGTCTCTCTCCCAGCCTGTGGCCAGGTCCATTGTTAATCACTGCACAACCTCAGTTCAGCAAGGACCCTTTTTGTGCCTCCATACTGAGCTGGGCAACTTGGTGACAGTAGAAACCTTCCCTGTCCAGTTCTTTTTTCAGAGATGCAAAGCAACATCTCACTCGAGGAGTGGGAATTCCTTCAAGGATGATTGTGTGAGCAGCACAGGACAGCAACCAACTCTGGCTAATTGAGATCTGAAGTGTGGTTGCTTTGGATGTTTTGCAAAACTTCTTCACAGAATCAGGGAGATCATCTAGCCCAACAACAGAACAAGTTTGGCACAGCAACCTTCCAGCCTCCCACAGGGCTGAAAATATCTGTGCTTAAAGGCATCTTATTTTGGATCACCACCACCTCATTGTCACACAGGTGTAACTCCCAGGCTTCTGCTGCTTGTTTTTGTTGAGGAAGATGGCTGAGGTAATGGAGAACAGGAGCATGATGCATCTCTGCTTGGGAGAACTTCCTTCAGCCTTCCTCACCTTCACCTCTTCCTTCTATAAGGTCCTGCACCTGGGTAGGCACAATCCCAAGCACAACTCCAGGCTGGGTGGGGAATGGCTGAGAGCAGCCCTGAGGAACAGGCCCTGGGGGTCTGAGGTGATGAAAAGCTCAAGATGAGGCTGCAGTGTGAGTGCAGCCCAGACAGCAACTGTGTGCTGGGCTGCAGCAAGAGCAGTGTGGGCAGCAGGGCAAGGGAGGGGATTCTGCCCCTTGGCTCTGCTCTGCTGAGATCTCACCTCCAATCCTGCCTCCAGCAGAAGGAGGGCACAGAGCTGCTGGAGTGAGTCCTGAGGAGGGCCCCAAAGATAATCCAAGGGCTGCAGCAGCTCTGCTATGAGGATAGGCTGAGGGAGCTGAGGGTGTGCAGCCTGGAGAAGAGTCCAGGGGGACCTTAGAGCTGCCTGAAGGGATCCTGCAGGAAGGCTGCAGAGGGACTTTTCATCAGGGTGTGTAGCAGTGGGACAAGTGGGGATTCATTGAAGGTGCACATGCCTTGTTTTTTTTTTTTTTGTTTTTACTGGGTCTCTCCAGATCTCCTGTGCTCATGGTTGTCTCTGTTAGTCTCTGATCCCACACCTCATCCTCCTGCATTATTTAGTTTGGTCTGAGTTTGAGAACAATCATCTGCAAATTGCAATTCTTAGCACTCATTTGTATGCAGAGATTGCACCCATTTCACTAACAGATTTTAAATCAACTCAGTTAATTCGATGCAACCCATATGTGAGCAATTAGTTTAAGTCAGGAATCCTTCAGCTCTGTGGATGTAAGCCACATTTAAAATAGGAAAGTCAGAATACAGGCATTGGAAACAGGCTAAAGTACATTAATTTCAAAGTAAAGTTTTAGTTAATTTGATATGCTTTCATTGGATCTCAGGTTCTATTTCTGGTTTTCCCACTGATTTACTGCTTCCTTCCATGAATGGCTTCTCAATAACCCTGCCTGCAAAATTAGGATGTGCTGACACTGCTAACAGGAGGATATAAGTGAGGCTGTTTGGGGAAATGTGCTTTTCCCCTGTGGAAAGCTTAAGCTTTTCTGTGAATGATGGGTAGGCAAAAGTGGAGCCAAATCTTCACATTTCAAAAGAGGATTTTCACTAGAAAGTGCCATGGTGGTGCCATTTGGGAGTTGTTTGGCTGGCCTGGTGCCTTGGCTCCCACAGCAAAACTGCAGCTCCTGTGCTGCATCATAATTCTGCAGCTTAGCCTTCCAGGAGCTGAAGGGGGCTACAGGAAGGCTGAGGAGGGACTATCGACAAGGGCTTGCAATGACAGGATGAGGAGAAATGGGTTTGAAGTGGCAGAGGGGAGATTGAAACTGGATGTTAGGAGGAAGTTGTTTGCAGTGAGGGTGGTGAGACACTGGCACAGGTTGCCCAGGGAGGTTGTGGAGCACAGAAGCACCCAAGCCACTCTAGCATGGCTAGGAGGGAATTTGGGGGATGGATCTGCCAGTCAGGAGATCAGGCAGTCATGGAGAAGGAAAGCAGTTGGGGGTTGTGTCTGTAGATGCACTAAGCTCTTTTTTCTTTATTTACTTTCCCCCTTGTCCTTCTTATGTTGGGGGCTCCAGAATCTGAAGTGCCAGCTGCTTTGGTTGTGTTGGGAAGGCAAAACTGCTGCTGAGCCTGTTCCTGCACAGGCGTTTTAGCCTTTCTCTTGCTTGCAGCAGAAGGAGAGAGTGAGTAGTCAGAAGTGAGTCGTTAGCTGCAGCGATGCTGATGGGAAGGGTTTCATTCATCGTCTGTGTGAATGCCTTGCAGCTGCTCACCTGCACTTCCCTGCAAGCAAAGGCTCCTCACAGAAGCCACCCTTGTAGTCCCTGTGCTACCAAACCCTTGCCATGCCAACTCAGTCACACGAGCAGCCTGCTTCACTGCACTGCTCTCGGCGCAAAGCCTCCAATATTTGCTTTGTTTTGGTGATATTCTGTGGCTGGAAAGGTGTTTGGCATCACAGGGCCATGCCAGGGTGCAGTGCCTGGGTGGCACTGGATGAGCATCTCTGTGTAATGGACACACGATGGAGACAGTCATTGTGGTTTCAGCACATAGGCTTGAACAAAGCCAGAGTCAAGGACAGAAAATGATGTTTATATTTCTGTCACCTTCCTTTGAATTATGAGGGAGAGCTTTGCTGCTGCTGCCTCACATCACTGAGTCTTGCTTGCTGACTAGATTTAAAATCAGGAGAAGTTAAGGGTTCCCCTGCCTCCTTTTTGAATGGCAAGACCAAAAGACCTTAAGCAAATATTTTTGCTTCCATCCTAGGTAGTAGTCATTGATACAGTCCAGCATGCTGGGACTGCATCCTGAGGCTCACTTGTGCCTGTGACTTTTTATATGGATATTCTTCTGCTGCATTACTACTGCTGTCTGCTTTTAAGGTGCACAGTGTATGATGCTGCTGCTCTCTACATATCAAGCACAATATGTCCCTTGAGATTTCATAGTTCCATGTGCCCCAGGGGCTGTTATCATCAGCCCTGACATCATCCATTTGATATGCTGGGCCCTGTCTTTCCATTTAAAAGTAATGGACAGGAGATTTTGAATCATTTTATCTTCCAAGCACAGCAACACCTTTCCTTTAAAAGGTGTCTTTTCTCTCTCCATTTCCTGTTTTCTTCCTCATCTAATATCTTGTGCACTGTATTTATCATCCCAATCTCTTTGCTCTGCAGCTCCTGTCCCCTTTTGCTTTGTTTTTCCTGTGTATTTACCTTTTTCTCTCTTTTTTCTCTGTGCTCTTCCCATCTTGTACCTCTGCAGGACACTGATTCAGGCTTGTTGCAATCAACTAAGAGGTTCTATTGACCTTATCAAGCCTCTGGTTAGGACCAGGTAGCATGTCTCCATCCACACATGTGGTCATGCAGAACTTACTGTAGCTTAACGCAGGATCTGAGGTTATCTTGGCCTCCAAGCCAGCAAAGCTTGAGAGGAAGACAACAAAGAAAACACATCTTTGTAAAATGTTTTGTCAAGCTTCGAGGTGCAAGATTAAAAGCAAGGTCTTAGAAGTGCAAAGAGATTTAAAATACAATTTCATCTTAAACAGAACAAATCTGTTCTTTAGCTACTTAGCCTCTTTCTCATTAACTCCCTGTGAGGTGTCCCTGCCTCCAGAGCAAGAGTCTAATGCTTCAGTTAAAGCTGTTACCACCTATGGGATCAGAAGGGAACTTTGAACTTGATCTTTCTCATTGTGGTGTCTGAACTTCAGATGCCAGGGATCCAGTTTTCATAAAACAGTTTTCTTACACCCCTGCCTGCATTTGTACATCTTCAGAGCTGAGGATTGCATAGAGATAGGAATATTTTTTGCTGGCATATGATGATGGGATTTGAAGCCAGCACTCACCAACATACTCACCTAAGAATGAAGTTACTCTGCTTGGAGCCTTTTTGGCCAGGGACTGGATGGACTGGATGCTTTGGTTTTACTCCTCTTTACTGGACTATGTGAAGAACATACTGCCCAGGTGTTTCTTCCCCTGGGCAGTAGGAAGAAATGAACACCTTGCTCTGTGTGATTGTGACTGTCAGTGCTTTCTGACCAAGTTTACTTAGTAAGGATCAGAGGATCTCCTCTTCCACCAGCTCCAGACCTTCTCTGGAGTCATCCTACAGAAACACTACTAGGGGCTGCTTGGAGGTCAAACATATTTGCTTCATCTCATTTTGCTGTGCTCCACTTAGTAGCCATGCACTGCTCTGAGCCCCCTCCCACCAGCTGTGCTATCAAAGAATGTCCTGGCTGTAGAGAGCTAAAAGAGGAGACAGGGCTAGAAGAGAATCATCAGGCTGTGAACAAGGGAAATGCAGTTCCATCACTGTGAGTATAGCTGGGTAATGCATCTGGGCTGAAATACAGAACAAATAGAACTCCAGGTAATCTGTACAGACACACAGGGGTGGGGGTTTCTTTACTGCTTGGAATTCTTCTTGTCAAACCTTGGTCATGATTTCCTTTGAGCTGCTACCATTCCCTTCCAAGGTGGCAGGCAGTCTTGCTAGTGCTGCGAAGGAGACAAGACACGGGAGACACTTAAAGCTTGGAACTGTGCTGCAAGAAATGCTTTTGATGTGAGCAGTGAATTTCATTAAATCCTAGCAAACATGCAAAGCCATTCTCAGCTTCCCAGCCCCTTTATTTGCTATCAGCACTTGAAATCAGCTTAATATTTTACCTTCACCCTTGGCTGCGGAGCATAACGGACAAAACCATTACCTGTGCGTGGCAATGCTGTCAGGAGGGAGAGAGGAGGAAGGAAAGGATAAGGGGGCACAGGGCTGGCAGGGTGTAAAGTAAACAGACTTTAATAGTAGTATGGAGGAGGGAGTGGGATGGGGAAAAATCAGCTTCTTGTAATTTAATTAAAGTTCTGCATCTCTTTAAGAGCTTTGGGTACAAGCTGCCAGGCTGAGGGCTAATATTTAAAGGTTAATTGTTGAAAGGATAAAGCTTGAACTTTGTCTCCCAGCCCTTGCCTATGTGCAGAAATTTTCTGCAGGAAAGGAAGGCAGGCAACTAAGAGCTTTGACAGCATCATTTTAGAGTTGGAATAGACTTACTAAACAAATACAAAGCAAGCAGCAGCATCTGTGAACTGCAGGGGATCACAGAATCAGCTGGAAGGGACCACAAGGAGCATCCAGTTCCAACCCCCCTGCCATGGGCAGGGACACCTCACACTAGATCAGGCTGGCCACAGCCTCATCCAGCCTGGCCTTAAACACCAGGAAAGCTAAGGAAAGTAACACTAGACTGTGTTACTTGCTCCTGCTAGAAGTGTTTCCTTTTTCCCCATCTTCCTGTCACCTTTTCCTTTTCCCTTTTTTTTTTTTCTTTTTCCCAGCCTTATAAATCCAATATGGTTAGGAATATAGAACAGCTAACAAAGAATCATAGAATCAGTCAGGGTTGGAAAGGACCACAAGGAGCATCCAATTTCAACCCCCTTGCCATTGCCAGGGACACCTCACACTAGATCAGGCTGGCCACAGCCTCATCCAGCCTTGTCTTAAACACCTCCAGGGATGAGGCTTCCATCACCTCCCTGTGCAACCCCTGCCAGGCTCTCACCACTCTCATGCTGAAGAGCTCCCTCCTCACCTCTACTCTGAATCTCCCCACCTCCAGCTTTGCTCCAGCTGACCTCAGCTGAGCAGCTGTTGTCCTGAAGGTCAGGAGAGGTGAGCCTAAAGGTATCTTTGAGCTGAAGAGCCTTTAAGAAACCTGGCAGTTGTGGGTTTTTTGGCAGAAGCATCACAGCAGCATTTGCTGCCTCCTCATGAGTTAGCCATTACTTGTGCTTTCTGATTTGCTGCAGGAGTAATGTGGGAACTCTGCACCAGGAGGAAAGGAGGAATTCAGATAACAGAGAAGCTAGGGCAGACTTGGAACAGATCTTGTGATGTTGCCAGAAACCCCAAGATGGCATTAGAGACCTGTTTTTCCTACATTAAATATGTATTAAATGTTCTTAGTGACTCTTATTATTTGTCTTCTGCTTCTAACTGGCTCTCAGTTGTTTATACTTTTTAAAAGCATTCCTGCCTTATGACCTTTTTTCTTCCAGCATCAGTTACAAGGGCATTGAGGATGTCATAGGTGCTACACACAACACATTCTAGCCTCATTCAGTGCAAGGCTCTGCCACTACAGTAGACCATATCCCCAGGAATGCATTTGTATTCTGTCCTAGGAGACTGGAACAGCAAACCTGGGTGCACCTCCATAGCTAGAAATGCAGCCAGCACTTAACATTTGATTATTTAATTCACTTTTAGTTTTTTAAAGCACAATTCAGCCCCAGTTATCAGTGCCAACAGCAGCATTCTAGTGCTGAACTGGATAGCAGTGAGCTCCTACTACAGTCCAGCAGACAAATGCTGTCCTGGGCTGCATCAATATGAGTGTAGGCAGCAGGGCAAGAGAGGGGAATCTGCCCCTTGACTCTGCTCTGCTGAGACCTCAGCTCCAATCTTGCCTCCAGTTCTGGTGTCCCTAGCAGAAGGACACAGAGCTGCTGGAGTGTGTCCAGAGGAGGCCACAAAGTCATGATCTCATGACTGTCTTAGCTCTCCTATGAGCACAGGCTGAGGGAGCTGGGGTGGTGCAGCCTGGAGAAGAGAAGACTCCAGGGGGACCTTAGAGCTGCCTGCCAGTGCCTGAAGGCATCCTGCAGGAAGGCTGCAGAGGGACTTGTGCTGAAGGTGTCTGGAGACAGGACAAGGGAAATGGTTTGAAGTCTAGGCTGGGTATTAGGAGGAAGGTCTTGACAGAGAGAGTGATTGGCATTGGAATGGGCTGCCCAGGGAGGTGGTGGAGTTGCTGTCCCTGGAGGTGTTGAAGACAAGCCTGGATGGGGCACTTAGTGCCATGGTCTGGGTGATTGGCTAGGGCTGGGTGCTAGGTTGGGCTGGGTGAGCTTGGAGGTTTATTCCAAACTGCTTGATTCTATGATTTTGTGATTCTGTGATTCTATGAAGCTGAGGCAGAGCAGGGTTAGACTGGACCTGAGGAAGAAGTTGTTCATTGTCAGGGTGGTGAGACTCTGGCACAGGCTGCCCAGGGAGGCTGTGGCTGCCTCCTCCCTGGGCGTGCTGAAGGCCAGGTTGGACAAGTCCTTGAGCAGCTGAGTCTAGTTGAGAGGTGTCCCTGCCCATGGTGGGGAGGTTGGAGTAGCTGAGCTCTGCGGTCCCTTCCAACCTGAGCCATTCTATGCCAGGACATACCACAATATCTCCTGTGCTGGAGAGTTGTTTTCTGCATTTTATCAGCACTTTGTCATTTGAAAATTGTGAACCAAATTGCAGCAAATCCTTTGAGGAGTGTGAGGAGGCTTGGATCTCCACCATCAGTAAGGAAGGAGATGAGGTGGACTTTGCAGAGCTGAGCAGTGATGTGCTGCTCCATATGGACAAGCATCCTGCACAATCTTCCACTGATCACTGAGTCAGTACCAGAATGTGTTCGAACCGACTCAGGGAGGCATTTCCTCGGTGCAAATTTGGGATCCTTATTTAGCTTTTTATTCAGGCTTTGCAGTGAAGCTAGGTAATTGTTCTACATAATGATGTAGCATGCATCAAGATCTTCTTGATGTGCTTTAGATAGCTGCATTTCTTGTGAGTGGAGAAGCTTAAATGAGGTATCCAGCTCATCTCATTTAAGTGCATTCATATTTCAGGCTAGTCGAAGAGATTCAAGTGCCTGTCTTCAATTAGAATGAGTAGGAGTTGGATGTGCTTGTTTGCTGTGGAGGCTTTGAGAAGCCTGTGCTCTGTGGAAGCTATGGGTGAATTTCATAGCCAGCATAGAATTTAGAGCATTCAGAAGGCTTTTTGTTTGTATGTAGCTTTTTGATTTGTCCTTACTTAGGTAGAGGAAAAACCTGCATTTCTTTTCAGAACTGCAGCTCTGGGAACCTTGGGAGGAAAGGAAATGAGAAAATGTATGTATCAAGAGTTGTGATACTGATTGCTGAGGAGCTCACCATGAGCTGACAGTGCACTCCTGCAGCCCAGAAGGCAAATTGTGTCCTGGGCTTCAGTGTGGAGCTCCATGTCTCAGACTTGCTGCATTACCTGGGTCCAGGGGTACTGAGATCCCAGCTGTTACCTGGGCATGTGCAGCACAGAAGGCAAACTGTACTCCAGGCTACATCAGTATGAGTGTGGGCAGCAGGGCAAGACAGAGGATTCTGCTCCTTGACTCTGCTGTGCTGAGACCTCACCTCCAATCCTGTTTCCAGTTCTGCTGTTCCCAGCAGAAGGAGGACACAGACCTACTGGAGGGAGTCTGGAGGAGGCCACAAAGATGATCCAAGGGCTGGAGCAGCTCTACTGTGAGCACAGGCTGAGGGAGCTGGGGGTGTGCAGCCTGGAGAAGAGAAAACTCTGGGGGGACCTTAGAGCTGCCTGCCAATAGCTGAAGGGATCCTACAGAGAGACTATTCCTTGAGGGCATCTGGAGACAAGGGGGAATGGTTTGAAGCTGAGGCAGAGCAGGGTTAGACTAGAGCTGAGGAAGAAGTTGTTCAGTATGAGAGTGGTGGATGGTGAGATGTTGGAATAGGTTGGCCAGGGAGGTTGTGGCTGCCTCCTACCTGGGAATGTTGAAGGCCAGGTTGGATGAGGCTTTGATCAGCTGAGTCTAGTTGAGAAGTGTCCCTGTTGATGGTGGGAAGGTTGGATTAGATAATCCCTGAGGCCCCTTCCAACCTCAGCTCTTGCAGGCTTCTCTGAAAGGCACCTTTGAAATACAGCAGGGACTGTTGGTTCATTCCAGCTCCAAGCTCAAAACCTTTATCTTTGTGTTGTAATTAACAATCTCTGTCCCTGTGCCAGGGCTTGCTGGAATCAGGAACTTTTTGCAGTCAGCTGTTGTTTTGCTGGTCTGTGATGTGTCTCTCTCTGATTTCAGCCACCGTTGTTCACTGAGTGGGGATGATCTGAACAGACAGTGGCTGGCACCTAACTCCCAGCTCCATCCAACTATTTACCATGCCAAAGGCCTCCTCTATTACCTGCGCAGCATTGGCAGAGCTCCTCTGGTGAGTCTCTCCCAGGATCTTTTGTGAGTCACTGTTTGCTTGCTGCTGTGGACAGTCTCCTTTTAGAGCTAAAGTGATTTGCAAAGCATCCTCTGCTGGTGTGCTTTCCTCTTAGAGAACTGGCTTGAAAGTCTTAGCTGATGTTTATCATTTACCAAATGTTCCAACCAACAACTCTAAATTTCTGAATCTCTTCATACCTGGAAGGTAAACTTGAAAAATGATTCCTCAGAGCTCTTTTAGGCTGTCAGGTAGTGATAGGACTAGGGGGAATGGAACCAAGCTAGAAAGGGTAGATTCAGCCTGGATGCTAGGAAGAAGTTCAACATGAGGGTGATGAGAGCCTGGCAGGGGTTGCCCAGGGAGGTGGTGGAAGCTTCATCCCTGGAGGTGTTTAAGGCCAGGCTGGCTGAGGCTGTGGCCAGCCTGATCTAGTGTGAGGTGTCCCTGCCCATGGCAGGGGGGTTGGAACTGGCTGATCCTTGTGGTCCCTTCCAACCCTGACTGATTCTATGATTCTGTGATATACTGGAAATACTGCAAGTTAATTGAGATATTATGAGTAAGTTGTTGTTATCTTCCTGCCAATGATAAGAGAAATTCCACCTAGGTTTTGTCTGAATGCACTGTGCAAATCCCCACACTGGAACAACCCAAGCAGTCACCAAAATACAGGAAGCAGCCCTCAAAATATCTCAACTGCCTCACTGCTTTGGTAATGGGAAGGAAGTTGGAGTGGGGTTGGTGGGTACCAGGAGTTCATGATATGGGTCTCATCTAAAGTTACAACTGGGATGGGGCTGGGATCCATCCCAGCTGTTCAGCCATCCACAGAATGAAAAGATCTGAGACCTCAGGAGGAAAGGCACGAGGAGGTTCAAATGTTAAGGAACAGCTGTGGGTGTACGGAGCAGCAGGTTGGCTGATGACAGCTACAGTCAGGCAGGAAATATCCACAACCACCAAATCCCTCCTGGGTTTGAGAAGAAAAGCCCCAGGCAAGATGAAAATGTCTGCAAGCTTTTTTAAAGTGAATTCTTGTGGGAATGAGTTTTTTTTTTTGGCTAAGACAACAGCCCTGAAATTCAACTCTTCAGGCAGAGGAATAGTGTGGAAATTCAACTCAGCTGTGAATTTACTCACCAACCTTTCCCTGCGGTTCAGAGCAGTCTTGTTTGGCCCTGCCCTTTGCTGTCTGCCCTCTTTCAATACACAGCCCTCCTTGCCATATCCAGGTGCACAGAGCTGAACACTGAGTGCAGGTTTTCATCCTTGCTGAGTGAAGGCAGACTATTGATTTCATCGTCTCCCTCACTCAAAGGCTGCATGTCAGACTTGGTAAACTGATTTTTCTTTGCCTTTGAAGAGTACATTGATTTTAGTTTATACATGCTCAAAAATGCCTTTTCCCTCCTCCAAAAGAAAGCTGGGTTGTTGCTGCTGCTTTTTTCTTTTTTCCTTTCTTTCTTTCCTTTCCTTCTGTTTTTCCCCTCTCCCCTCTCCTCCAGCCCACTAAGTCCTCCTTCTNCTTGGTGTCCCTTCTCTGAACCTGCTCCAAGAAGCTGGTCTAGAAGCTGCAGCTGACAAAGCAGTTGCAGCATGCAACAGGGAACCTGCAGCTTGCTTGGCCTGAGCTGCAGTGAATACAGGATGCTGTCGGAGAGGGCAGAGGACTTCATAGGAACCAGGAGGCACTGAGCAGTTTGGTGCTGTTCAAAGGCATTATATCATGCTTGGAAACAAGCATCTGCCTGCAAGGATGTAGCTCATTGTGGGGGAGAAACCCTAGGTGTAGCTGCTTCAAAAGTCTGAGATTCAAAGTCCTGTCACAATGATATTAAGAGGGGAAAATGAGACTTTACCCACACACAAAATACATATCAAAACCTTCTGTTTTCCAACAGATCTTCTTGCTTTCCATTTTGCTTTTCCTTTATTTTAAAAGGGGCTTGGTTCTGTGACTCATGAGGAGGTTGTTTTTGAGTTACAAAGCAGCCCTTACCTTTAGGATAATCAGTGCTGGCCAAAAAAAAAATAATTTAAAAAATCCTTTAAATAGTTGAAAATTTGCATGTGGTCTTGAGTCATATCCCAGGGAGTGGAAGCCTTGGGATTTTCACTGGTTTGTGTCCCAGTCATATGGAAGGACAGGCTGGAGGAAAAAAAAACCACTGCTAGGTCCCAAATTTCTTTAGTGTTTTCCCAGACATACCCCAGGAAGAATTCTGTGTTGGATTCTCAAGCTACAAAATATTGCTTAGGCTTGACTGAATGGTGAGACATCAGCTCTCCTCCAGTGTGACACCCAGGCACAGCAACACAGGATAAAAAATAATTGGGCATGAGCATTGGGAGTGACTGCAGAAGCCACAGCCTCAGCTGAAACACAGCTCTGTGCAGCTTGCAAATGGAATAAAAGTATTTCTAGCAGCACTGTGGTGAGAATCAGTGAATGATCCCATGGCCTGAAACAGCAACCATGCTGCAGAACCTGGTTTTGATAATCTGTTGCCACTGAAGAAGTCTCATTCCAACTGTCACTGAGGGATCACCTACAGATTTCTTCAGGTGCAGTATTATTANATCCTTGTGGTCCCTTCCAACCTTACCATTCTATGATTCTATAATTACAGACCTGCTGCTGAGCAGGCAGCCCTGCTGGCTGACTATCTGATCATCCCTGCCTGCTTCTGATACATAAAATCATATTTTAGGCAGATAATATATAGTGGATTTTGTGTGTTGGTAATTCTGTAAATTGGTAGGTAATTGATACCCAATTGAGCTGGCCTCTCTACCTTGAAACAAGGCAAAGCCCATAAAATCCTCTTTGATATTCATAAGAATAAATTTTAAGTGATACCTGTGGTTAACCTCAGCTATGATAGCTATTGCTGATAGCTTAGATAGGACACCAGCTGGAGAAATCCCTGTCATTAAGAGAAGCAATAAATACAGCTCTTTGGAGACAGCACAGGATAGTTGCAAGGGGTTCAGAGAGACTTACTTCAAGTGCAGGGGGTAGGTAAACAAAACATGCACACAGCATGTGGGGGGAGTGTGAATCTCTGGGGTCTGTGTAGCCTTTGGAAGTGGTGCTGGTTGTAGGTTTGCACCAAAGGGCAGCTTTCAAACTTCCCTGCTTGCCTGCCCCTTTCTACCTTTGCTTGGTGGTATCAGGGAAGGAGGAGCAGTCGGTGTGGGGTAGGTTGCTGCTCACAGGCTTCAGGTGTGGGAAGTGTGTGCTGCAGGGATGGGCATCACAGAATCACAGACACACCCAGGTTGGCAAAGCCCCTCAGGATCACCAAGTCCAACCTAGAACCCTACTCTACAAGATTCACCTTAAACCATAGCCCTGAATCTCTGAGGTCCATTCCAACCTAAGCTCTTCTAGGATTCTAAGGTTCTTAGAGGGCAGAGATGAAGTTATTTGTTAAGAGATGCAGAGCAGGGCAGCAGTAGAGATGTAAACCTGCATGTGGGGAGTTAGCAGTGGTGCCCTGATTGCTTCAAGGACAGAATCACAGACACGTGCAGGTTGGCAAAGCTCCTCAGCATCACCAAGTCCAACCTAGAACCCCACTCTACAAGATTCACCTTAAACAATAGCCTGAAACACCACATCCAAACCACCCTTAAACACAACCAGGGTGGGGGACTCCACCACCTCCCTGGGCAGCTCATTCCAGTCCCTGACCACTCTCTTTTTCCTGATGTCCAGTGTAAGCCTCCCCAGCCTCAGCTTGAGGCCATTCCCCCTTGTTCTGTCTCCAGTTCCCTGTGAGCAGAGCCCAGCAGCAGCCTCTCCACAGTGTCCCTTCAGGTAGCTGTAGCTCTGCAGACCCAGAGAAGTGCAAGGAGCCAGAGGTGAGTGGTGGTGCCGCAAGGAAAGCTGACAGGTCAGAAGCCCAATAAAAGGAACAGCTGTGAGCTATCAGATATATTTAATTGTCCACCTAATTAGGATCAGTGAAATGGCTCTTGTGTGTCTTAGCTTCTCCAGTATGTCAGCTTACTGTTTGTGAGAGAAGCTGGAAGAGTGCACATGCTCAGTTCCTGGGTAATTAAACCCCCTGACTTGCTGCAGCTAAACTTAGTTACTGCGTAGCTGGTAAATAAACATCCTAGGGTAGATCTTGCCCTAACAGTTGGTGGAAGAAGCTCATCTACTCCATCTGTTTCTCCCTTCTTGCATAAGTACTTATGTAAGAACATGAATATCTCTTTACCCCATACTTAGAATCATAGAATGGTTTAGGTTGGAAAGGACCTCAGAGATCATCCAGTTCTAACTCCCCTATGCCATAGGCAGGGACACCTCCCACGAGTACAGGTCACTCAATGCCTCATCCAACCTGGTCCTGAACACCTCCCTGGGCAACCTGTGCCAGTGTCTAACCACTGGGCAATCTGTGCCAGTGCCTAACCACCCTCACCCCCACCTCTTCCCTTCCTTCTTACACCCATTCTTTTGTCTCCACTGTAAGCCCTGGAAAGCTGTTTCAGAGAGATCTCGAAGCTCCTCTCTCCTTGTTGGGGAATACTGCTTTAAAAGGAAGTGATTCCTCCTCTTTAGAAATTCTTGTCCTCTCATTGACAGATTTCTGAATATTCCTAATAAAGACATGGAGAATATATGTAGCAGCAGTGTATATATTGACTTCATATCTCAGAGGGCACTGAGATTGATTATTCTTTAAGGTTTGGTTCAATATTTACCTCTTGGGTCATTAAATTGTGATTTTCATTTCTATAGGAGTCAATATCTGCCTATAAAGGCAATCAAAACTTCCTCTCAAGCTGGGAATGTGCCTTGTGCCTTGTTTATGTGACAGCTGACATAGGAGAGGTGGATTAGATGGACAGATTAGTGGAGAATTAGATTATTTGCCATGAAGAAAGGGCATGTTCTGCACTCTGCTTCCAGAACATGAGCTGGCAATGTGTGCATGCATCCCAGACAGCAACTGTGTGCTGGGCTGCAGCAAGAGCAGTGTGGGCAGCAGGGCAAGGGAGGGGATTCTGCCCCTTTGCTCTGCTCTCCTCAGACCCCACCTGCAGTCCTGTGTGCAGTTCTGGAGCCCCCAGCACAGGAAGGACATGGAAGTGTTGGAGCCAGTCCAGAGGAGGCCACCAAGATGCTGAGAGGGCTGCAGCAGCTGTACTGTGAGGACAGGCTGAGAGAGTTGGGGCTCTGCAGCCTGGAGAAGAGAAGGCTTCCAGGAGACCTTGGAGTGGCCTTCCAGGAAGTCAAGGGGGCTACGGGAAGGCTGGG
>WBNM01037766.1:0-72706 GCA_013399055.1 Ramphastos sulfuratus | reverse complement strand
CCTGACATTCTATGATTCTACACATGAGGACAAATCAAGTTCACAGCTTGGCAAGGGAAGACACATGCTTCTCCTTAAAATATTTGAAGAGCTGTTCTGTTGTAGAGCTGGACGCAGCAGTGAGTTATATGTTGTATCCCTGTGCCTGGTCCCATACTCTTGTCCAGGTTATTTCACCCTTTTGAACTGGAAAAGCCTTCCAGTCTTCTCTGGAAGTTGTTGGTTGTTTCAGTGGTCAGCTCCACTCTGAGATGATGTATGCTTGCCATGCACACCGTAAGAAGGCTGCTGCTCTGCTTAAGTAGCTCAAACAGTACCCAGTGTTGGGGGGGCTGTAGCTGGGTCTTGAGCATTAATGGTCTCCACTGGCTTCCCAGTAGAGAGGTGGTAAGAGCCTTTCTAGGAACATTGGGTTTCTGCAAAGCCTTTCTCAAACAGATCCTGTTTTGCTTTCATGTATTAGAGAGTTAATTTAAAATATAGATATGGCCTATTTAATGTCTTTCCCTTGTTTTCATCTCCACTGAAGATGAACAGAGTTGGAATACCTGCCAGTTATCATAGAACACTCTTCGTGTCCTGAGTTTGATGATCTGACACCATGTTGTAAGGTAGCAGTTTAACATCAGGCTGATCCATGAGGTGCAGCTAGATAAAAGCCACACACCCATTACACAGAGTTTCTCTCTTGTCCCAAATGAAACACAAATGTCTCTCTTTAATCATCCACTGCATTTACAAGGCTGTTTGAGCTGGTGGTTTTGTTTTTTTTTTTACAGTACAGGATTGTTTTGTTGGTTTTTTTTTTCTTTTCAACTGAAAACACTTCTTTCCCATACAGATTGCTTGGCTGTGGTTTATTCCGAGAGTGTATTTAAGAGCATATGAGATTTTACAGCACTAGGGTTTTGTGGGGGTGGTAGTGGGTGTTTCCCTTAGTGAGTTTAGCTTGAATTGAATTAAAATACTCATGCAGAGTAGCCTAAGCTTTCAATAATAGCTGGTTTTTCAAACAGTCCTTTAGGTCTTTTCTGTTCAATCATGTGCCATTAATTACCTTTCTGATGCAGCTACTAGTTTGAGGATTCTGTAAGGTCACTTCTGAAACCAGACTCTGCCTAGTAAAGGTTAAGGGTTTCAGTGCTCTGTGGATTTAGTTGCTACATGCCATAAAATCTTCCCCAAGCTGGGCTAATTATGGAAGTGGCACAAAATGCTAAGGGTTCATGCTCTTTAAGAGCTCTGTCTGAGCTGTATTAAAATGATCCTTTATATGTGCTTTCCTATCTGTTGGCATGTCTATGTGAACTTACATTGTTAGATGTACTGTGATTTTATTTTTCTCAGTCCTACTTTACTATTAAAATGATCCTTGTACAAAATCTCCCAGAGTGAGAGATACTGGAGAGGGAGAAAAGCAGAACTGATGGCTGGTTCTGGCTTTGTGTTAGAGAATAATTAATGTTGTAAAGTAAGCAATAACTGAAATCATGAGAATGCTATTCTTGAAGTGAAATCAGGCTTTTTTGCTCTGGCTTGGAACATGCTGTGAGGGGAGACTGAGGGAGCTGGAGTTGTTCAGCCTGGAGAAGAGAAGGCTCCAGGGAGACCTAATAGCAGCTTTCCTGTACCTGAAGGGAGCTACGAGAAGGCTGCAGAGGGACTGTTTGCAAAGGCCTGCAGTGATGGGATGAGGGACAATGATTTGAAACTACAGAAGAGCAGATTTAAATTGGATGTTAGGAACAAGTTCTACACCATGAGGGTGCTGGAACACTGCAACAGGTTGCCCAGGGAGGGAGTTGAGGCCTCATCCCTGGAGATAGTCAAGATCAGGCTTGACAAGGCTCTGACCAAGCTGATTGGGTGGAGGATGTTCCTGCTGACTGCAAGGGGATTGGACTAAATGACCTTTGAAGATCCCTTCCAACCCAAACCATTCTATGAATCATAGACTCTATGTATATTTACAACTGTCTGCCTTAAACAGGAAGTCCTAAACAGTGAATAAGCTCCTTGTCCCTTGCTCTGTCTTCACTGCTTCTGAAAATCACTATGGGAAACCATCTATTTTACCATCTGGTATTGCTAAAGCACTCTTTTGTGTCAAGCTGGCTTTATACTGAAGCCAGTGCAGGAGAGACTTAATTTTCTGCTTGTGAATTTTCTTGTGCAGGGCCCAGCAGAGATGGAACTATCAGCGAGGATACCATTCGAGCATCCCTTATCTCAGCAGTCAGTGATAAACTGAGATGGAGGATGAAAGAAGAAATGGATCGTGCACAAGCTGAACTCAACGCCTTGAAACGGACAGAAGAGGACCTGAAGAAAGGACACCAGAAACTGGAAGAGATGGTAACTCGCTTGGATCAAGAAGTGGTAAGCTGAGATGAAACACTGCTCTGTGTCTGAATATTCCTAGAAGTGAGCAGAAGTATGCAGTTAGTTATTAAGCATAAGAGGAATGCTAAAGCTTCCAGTGTATTGGTTTTTAAATATATATTCTCTTTCCCACTTGAGGTGCATGTGTTCAGACACAGCAGTGACCGTAAGATGCATTATCCTGCATGAGTCTTACAGATGTCATTGATAATAGTGGAGGAACAGTATTCCACTGTTGCCCCATCCTCCCTATGAAGCATGTCAGTGGTGATCTTAAAAACAAACATCTTAATTGGTTTTAGGCTGAAGTTGACAAGAACATTGAACTTCTTAAGAAGAAGGATGAGGAGCTCAGTTCTGCCTTAGAGAAAATGGAAAACCAGTCAGAAAATAATGACATAGATGAAGTTATTATTCCAACAGCACCACTTTACAAGCAGATCCTGAACTTATATGCAGAGGAAAATGCAATTGAAGACACCATCTTCTATCTTGGAGAAGCATTGAGACGTGGAGTGATAGATCTAGATGTCTTTTTGAAGGTAAGTTGCTTGGGATATTTTTACTTTGTGCATTTTAAATGTGTTCAGAAAGTTTTGAACTCTTTTGTTCAGCTTATTAATGTTAGTGATCAATGTTAGGATCCTGTAAGAACATGAATAGTGATGATGAATGTAAGTTTAAAAAAAAAAAAAGGAATTTTAGAATTCAGATAAAAGACCAATTTTAAAAGCATTATAGAGACAGAGTCATTTATCATTAGTTTTCCATTGGGCTAGCATGCTGATTCTGGAGAAACTAACTGTAAGGGTGATTGGAATGTTCATACTGCCTGTGGAAGCATCTGCTGAGGCAGCCAATGGAATGTTAGAAAGTTTAGGGGGAAGCAGGGAAAGCCACCTGGTTTTGGGTCTCTAGAAGAGATCTCCTTAGACAATTTGTTCCCTCTCTTTGCAGTCCTTAATGCTGAAGGTTTTCATGTCTGATCTAATGACCTTCCATTTGGACTTCTGTGCATGGTGATGGCACATGTAAAAAAGAACAAATTAAAACCAACTATTTTAAAAATATTAAAAACTTCTTGAACATAGAATAAAATGATTCACTTGTGTGCCAGTGATGTTGCCACTGTGCAGAAGTTTTAATAATCTGTACTGGGGCCACTGGATAACAAGGATTACCAGACCTTTCTTTTTCTGACAGTTGAGCTTTTGCCCAAGTTACCACCTAAGCTTTGCTTTTAACATCAAGGGAACAGCACACTACATTGATAGTTTTTACTTCTTTCTTGCATAGCCTGCTGGTTCTGTTAATCTGGTGTTACAGGAACTGTTCTGTGCCCCATAGGGAGTGCATTAGTCTGACTTCACCTTGCAGTACCATGGAGCAAAACTAGAAGTGAGTAGGTTCAGAGTGGATGTTAAGAAGTTGTTCTTCACCATGAGGGTGGTGAGACACTGGAACAGGTTGCCCAAGGAGGTAGTGGAAGCCCCATCCCTGGAAGTCTTTAAGGCCAGGCTGGATGTGGCTCTGAGCAACCTGATCTAGTGTGACGTGTCCTTGCCTATGGCAGGGGGGTTGGAACTAGTTGATCCTTGAGGTCACTTCCAACCCTGACTGATTCTATGATTTTATGTAACCACCTTTCTCTTTGAGAATATGTGTAGAGTTATTAAGTAACATCACAAAAAAAAAAAAGACACTGTAATGATTGCCTCTGCAAGGCATCTCAAGCCAAAAAATGACATTCTGTAATGTGTTCAGTGTTTCTAGAAAACTGACATCCCGTTTGGGTCACAGAATGTGTGTTATGCTGTGAGACAATACAGTGACAATGACAGCAAACCTTTGCCAATAGCCAGCTGTTCTTATTCTTTCTTTCTGCAGCACGTACGTCTTCTGTCTCGCAAGCAGTTCCAGCTGAGGGCATTAATGCAAAAAGCCAGGAAGACTGCTGGACTCAGTGATCTCTACTAAATTCTCAGACTTTGATGGGGAAGTTTTAGATTTCCTTGTGAAGCAGCCATTCTCTTGATATTTCTCTTAATCAGTAGGTGCCCCAAGTAAGTTATTACATCATTCAAGTGTAAGATATTTTGAATCAATAATATATTTTCTTTTGGTAAAGACTAGCTTTTATTAATGCACTTTCTAACTCCTGTAATCTTTGTGCTGGTGGACTTATGCTGAATAAAACTTGTTGCATATTTTCTTCCTCTACAGACCTGTGTTGCACTGTTCTTTCTTTACAAGCAGACATGGTTCATGCAGTGTCAGCTTAACCATGCCTGGTTGCAGAACCTGCCAGGCAGCAAACACTTCACACCAGAATGCCACAGGAAGGGTGGATTCAGAGTTGTAGTGGCAGGCCGAGTGGTTAAGCACAGTGCTGTCTGCAAAAGAGAGAGTATGTTGTAAAGAGTATCTCCCAGCTTGGAGTGCTGCAGAGATGGTCGGTGCTGCTCTCAGCAGCATGCTGCCATCTTCCTCCATTTACTTTTACAGGCTGCCTCACCAAAGCTGCCTTGAAAACTGAAGGGATTCAGTCAGTGCAGTAATTGTCTTGGCTCAAAACTGAGCACTCATCCTATGGCTTTTCCTGTTGCCATTGGATCTGGAGAGGTTGGAGTTCGTATTAAAAAGCTGTGTAGTAAAAATTGCAAATCTTGTGGATCTTTGGATAGTTTAGGAAATTACTTCATACCATCAAACATGATTATTCAGTCACTATTGCTGTGTGCTTTCTGGGTGCTGTTTTGGTCCCACGGATATAAGAGAAAGCAGCAGAGTAGCTACAGCTTTTCCTTTACTTATGAAGAAATGTCAGTAACACTTTAAGCTTATCCTAAAATGCTTTGTTCTGAGAAGTATCACCAGCTGCAGTTTATATTAAAAATCTACCCTGGTCTTCATCAGGTGCTGTGTTTCCATTCTGAAGCTACATGCTAATGCTAGAGAAGGCTAAGAATAAGTACGTTCCCTTTTCATCATAATGAGGTGTATTGTTTCAAAATATTAATTACAAATATTACAAAGTATTAATTATTTCTTCCTTATCTAAATTTGCTACTGGCTTTGCAGAGTAACTTTTGTCATTGTTTCTCTGCATAGCTGCTTTTCCAGGGGAGATGGGTTTGGTTGTTTTGTTTTTTTTTGTGCTTGGCTGTAAGTTGACTTTTTACAGGTGCCAAGTACTTCACTGGACAGATTGCTTCCTAGGTGCATTTGTGTACAGGTAAAGAAGATGCTTCCTTTGTTGCACTGTTTCTCCCCTCCCCTTACAGTTACTTGAGCCTATTTCTTTGCATTAAGATGGTAATCAAGTTTAACTTCCGAGTATTTAAATACTTCTGTTACTGTTTTTTTCATTCCTATTTGAAGACTGTTCTTAAAGTTCACTACATAAATATCATGAGCCTATAGGGGAGGTTTGACTTAGTGAAGAAATAGAAGTGTTTGATTTAGGTGCAAGTGGAGCTGCATTTTGGGTACAAAGCCCTGTAAAGAAAAACAAGGAGACAAAATTAACAGTTTGTGGTTTATTTGGTGTTGGTGCTGGTACTACAGTTGGACAGTCACTGTCTTGTTGCATACAGAAACCTTAACACTTTTTAGACATGCTGAGGAGACAAATTTGCCACTAGGCTGATACAGTACACAAAAATAAGGTTCTCTAAAAAAAGTATACACAAAAATTCCAAAGCAGTGTTAGGAAAACACATTTGGACCTACCAACAGGGAAATATTGGAGCTATTCAGCTGGCAGAGAAAGTTGGTCAATTGGCTTGACAATCCTTTAACTGCAAGAAATAGTCTTTGGTTTCACATTGTGTGACAGTTAACTGTTCTGAACCAACATGAGACAGGATGAGGAAAAGGCAAAGGGTTTCCTAGGCAGTGCTGCTTTGAGTGCTGGATTTGTCATACCACTTCACTGGACAAGACTGACTAGGTTATCTAGCTCTGGCGAAGAACATGGGTGTCTAAACAGGGAGAACCCTAGAAGAGTTTCCTAATGCTATCTTCAGGAAACTCATTTGTTCAGATTTGAGCTTTCATTGTGTTCTAGTTGAGATAGGTACATTGAAAGATTTTGACCTACTTGGAAAGTGCAACGTAAGACAAACCACTAAACCCGTTAAAGCGGCAGAGACTGAACTGCTTGGGCAGATTTAAAACTGTAGTTCCTTCTGGATTCCCCAGAGGGTATCTGCACTCTTCCTTAATTTGTCTTCTTCCTCAGGTTTTAGGATCATTTTCACTACGTCAGTGATGCCAGAATTGCCCAGTACACAAGGAACACTTAGGAAGACATCTTCTTTTATTCCATGCATGCCCTGAGAAGTAGGTAAGGACAGAGTTAGGCTAGAATTTGTATATGTCTGTGTATTGTAGCCTACAAGCAAAACTCGACTAAATCTAATTGAAATTAAGGTTATTAAGAATTCTCAAAAGATTTTTAGTTCTTCGTAAGCCAAGACTTGGCAAAAGGGGCTGCTTACCTTAACAATTGTAGAGATTGGGTGCACTCTTCTCAAGTTCTTCATAATTGTTTCAGCTAGATCTGCCACAGAGAGGCCAATAGCCCATGATGTGTACCCCTTCAGTTTGATGACCTCATAGGCACTGCAGAGACAAAAACCAGGTACCATCACTGATGTATTTAAAGTTTGGATGAAGGTAGCTCCAACAGCCCTTCTTACATTTGGAGACAGATGAGGCTTGACTGATTTGATGACAGGACTAAAACTCATCAGTGAAGAACTCTGTATTTCACAATGCTCCTCACTGAAGTACTTGAAAGTGGAAACCTAGGAGGATACAGTACTTCCTTAACCATGACAATTTAACTCTGCCAAATTTACATTTCTCTAACTTGTTCTGTTATTTCTACATCTTAATCTTTGTTTTGGGCTACTAAAGTTTTTATGAAACCAGGTATGGATACTGCAGTTCAGAGGTACTATAGCTCTTCATCATTTGCTGTCATTTTGAAAAAAAAAACACCAACCAACACTATTTACCTGTCCACCACCTGCTTATGGACCTCCTTCCAGTGTTCCTTGTCTGCATCAGTTCCCATGTCTGGATGAAGAGCCTTCAGGGAGACGCCAGCAACGTTCACTCCACTCCAGACAGGTACTAAGGGTTGCACATAGATCAGTTATCTCACAAGAAAATTCAGTTTTGTCCTCCTCAGTTAACTTAAAATCTAGTTAATCTGCAACACATCACTATGATTTTGATATGACTTTAAATATGGTATGACCTATAATACCAATCTAAATTTCAAGTTGAAAACCTGGGATCATTTAGGCATCTTTATGCGTGATGACAAAAGATGTGAATATACTTTTATCAAAGCAAAGAACTTAGGCACCATGACGTAAAATGACAGTAACTGTATTTTGCAGAGATTTCTCAAAATAAGAATTGATTCCACATGAGTGCTCCTGAGTTAGGAACCAGACAGTACTGCTCTGGTGCTGCTACAGAAAATATGGCTTAAGGAAGGAGATAGTTGCTCTTTCTCCTGTCCTCTAGACTTGCCTCTGCACTTCAGTTCCTATATATAGCTCTTGAAGTCTCCAAGAGATACCACTAAAGACAGAGTAACTATCAGCTCTAGGTCCTCTGCTTTACTCTTGCTGCATCAGTTTGGTTTTTCTGAGAGTTATGGGAACAACTTTAGCCTGGAAATTTTTAGCCGCCTCAGGTTACAGTAGTGACCTTTTCCCAGCAGAGTAACTCAGGTCAAACACAGATCATCTAGGGTTACTCTGTGCACCAGAAGACTTGCATTCTTAGGGTGCTGCAGTGCAAAGGTTTGAGTGACTGTTCTGCTGTTGCTTTTCTTGCAAACAACGTATCATAGAACTGTTTCAGTTGGAAAAAAACCTTTAAGATCGAGTCCAGCAGTTCTGTAACTCTGCCATGTCTGGTGCTAAACCATGTCCCTCAGCATCACATCTCTGCATCTTATAAACAGCCCCAGAGATGGCAGTTCAACCACCTCCTTGGGGAGCCTGTTCCAGTCCTTGGTAACAGCCAGCCATGTTTTATCCTTACCACTGGAATCTCCATGCTCTCCAACAATCCATCCATGGCAGCTCAGAGGATGGATGCCCAGTCTTTCTCCCATGAGATGGCGGAAACGGGCAGAGTCCAGATTGCAGCCACTACCAATAACACGGTGTTTAGGAAAGCCACTGATCTTCCAGGCCACATAGGTCAAAATATCCACTGTAAGTAGAACAGGGAAGATAACAAGGGTCACTGAGCAGTTTGATAACTGGAATGGTATCTTCTGTTCATCTGTAAGGATTTTATCTGTACACTAGTTACGTGGAATAGAGCATAACGTAACAGCCACTACCAGGCCCTGCAGCGGGCTAACAATGACAGGTTTAAATGCTCTTTGTGCTACACATACGATTATCAGTGCCCCTTACTGTTCTAGGCTAATGATCACTTAAAAGGCAACTGAAGACCCAAGTGGGAAGCAACTTGGATTATTCCTCAGAGGACCAGCCTGCTGAGTGTGGAAAGGGAAGATAACACTTCTTCCTACATGGTTTTGTGGCATAAGTATTTTGTAGAAGCCTGCGTTTTGTCATATTATTACACTTAATGCCACCTTATTGAAGAAAACTAAGACAAATCCTCTTGTTAAAGCAACACAAGACAAACCTGGATTGGAGACAATCAGCAGCTTGCAGTCAGGACTGTACTTAACAACGTTGGGAATGATGAATTTAAAGATATTCACGTTGCGCTGGACCAAGTTAAGGCGGCTCTCTCCTTCTTGCTGGCGGGCACCAGCGGTGACAATGACCAGCTTGGAGTGTGCAGTCACACTGTAATCTGCAGACAAAAGGCTCTGTCAAATGTGACCCGTTTCTACACGTGGTTCAGAACAGGAGCTCTCAGTTCCTTTTACTGTTGGCATCTAAAATTCTCAGGTCTGAGGGTGTGGAAATTCTCCCACCAATTGTTATCCTAGACTTTGCTTCTATAGAAAGTTAAGACTTTGGCACAAGTGGCAGCCTTAAGGGCACATCAAAATCTTGACTTGCAGAATGTGGGCACTGGTATTCTGTACTTCCCAGGCATAGATGAGCATGGGATAGCTGTTGGAATGGCATCCAGTGCAACCGCTGTGTAGAAGAGGAATAAAGCTCTGCCGTCTTAACATACCTCCTGTGGATGTCATAGCTATGGATTAAGGTATGAGACTTAACACTTGCCACTAAACTTGAGCTATCAGACACACACAGCCCAGAAATAATCAGCAATGCATTCAAGGGCTGTCTGTAAAATACACTTAGGTGTGCAGGAGTACTTAAAATATTATTTCTGTACTGAGTGGTGATCTCTGGAAGAAGATTGCTAGTTGGACTGGCCTTAAGGTATACACAACAGTGAGCTGAGTGGTATTTCTGTAGGAACAGAAATTAAATGAGCTTTCCTTCTAGACTTGGACAGCCAGATCTGAAGTGACTATTCCCATGTGGAAATAACAAGCACATTAGATCCAACTACTTGCCTTTGCCAGAGACAATCTTTGGTGTCCTAAGGAAGAGGCTGCCATGCTGGAGATCTAGCATCTCTCCTCTGAGCTTGTCCTCCACAACATCAACAAGGGCAAGTTCATCAGCTAAGTCCTACAAAAGACCAAAAGTAAATAATTTACTGCCTCTTTGAGCAAAGTACCTAATTTGTGAACTGTGAAGTTACAGTTATTTTAAAGGCAGTGACCTATTTAAGCACTCTTACCCACCTGTATCACTTTTCTTGTTCCCAGAGTACTTTAATTACTCTCCTGAGATAGCAGCTTTCAGTTAAATTTTGTATCTACATTCTGTGTGGAACTCTTGTACAATTTAGCAGGACAATGATGAAGAATAGTAGCTGTTCATGAACAACTTATCACAGCATTTTCAACATATTAATGCAATGCAAAACCCAAGTAATTCAGAAGGATAATAGCACCACTTTCCAGTCCACAGCACTATTTCAGAGAAAGTGACTCCTCAGCTCTTAACCTTTTGGTATGTTTGGAGTGTCAGAGGACTCCTGCTTACAAGGGAGTCTGGAAGTCATTCAAAGGTAAATGCAGCTCTTAAGATGAAACACACACAGCATCTTCTGCCTGAGATAAATTTGGTTTAGAAGTACTACAGATACTTGTTCTCTGTCGATAGCTTGAAGATAGCTGCTTCACTTCAGGCCCAAACAAAGGAATGTACAATCAAAAGTTCATTTTGTGTGCTAGCCAAATTAGTCTAATAAGGAAAATTCCTCTTTGCTCCTTTTTTAGGCCCACAAGTGTGCTACTTCTTCCCCAGTGTGACACTTACCTTCATCAGGATGCTGATAGCACAGGCCATTCCAACTGCACCCACACCAACCACGCTGATCTTATTGTGGGCATGACTCTGGTCCTGTTTGTGGACATTGTGGATGAGCTGATCCTTCAGAGACATGATGCACTTGCTGCAAGGAAAGCAACAGATTATTTCTCCAGGTTTTGCAGCTTTTACTGACACCAGACTATCTATAATCAAGCAAAATGGACTTTACTCTGGGGTGATAAGAAAATGTATATAAATTATGTGCCAAAACTATCCAGCAGTGCTGCCCATGAGCAGCCAAATGACTGACAAGATGAATTATTTATGGCAATGTACAATTTCAGCTTGCTGTAGCTTTCCCTCAGATACAGCCAGAGAACCACTGACTGCATAGCTGGGTGGCACTCCAGNTCTGGCTGTATCTGAGGGAAAGCTGACTGCATAGCTGAGTGGCACTCCAACAACATGAGTAGAATGCTCTAACTGAATATCCATATTACATTTAAGTGCAGGAAGCCATTTTAGTATTTCTAGGCATAGCACAGCCTGGCAATCTCCATTCTGCTGCCCCGAAAAACTGGTTCTCTGTGCCTTGATGCCTTTCCCCAGCTGAAGTTGAGCAACACTCAGGCAAGCCTTTCTTATGCACAGCGTGATCTTCCCAAGTCACACACAAACCTTATGCATTTGTTATAAGGTGAAAATACTTAGTTCTGAATTTAGATATCTGCTTTGATATTTTCATCTCTCCCATACTGAGGGGTTTTTTTTGGCTATCAGATGTACAGCTGCCTGGTTATATGAGCTCTAATCCGACAGCCAGAGATGTGCTGCGATGGCACGATGATGACGGAGTCTTGTGCTTTCGCCCCAGCGCCCTGCAGGAGCTGACGCCATGCTTCTTGTGATGCTGCACAACTCCTGCCTTGCCTGGAAAGCCCGAGGCAGGGGCAGCCTCTAGGATGCAATTAGAGGCACAACGTGATTCTGAACTTTGTGCTGAACAGGCAGCAACTTGTTCAGAGCAGGATAGGCCAGGCAGCACTGGCAAAGCAAGACTGTGAGACTGCCGGGGGGGGGATCAGGAAGCCAGCAGTGCCCATATTTAGCTAAAGTTAACCAAGATAAGTCAGTCTTCATTTACGCTCTCTTGAAGCATGGCCCAGTGTAACGCATCCACGTGCTAAGCTCTCCCTTTGTGCTGTAAGCGCTTTGATGTGCAGGACTGGTGAGAAGCACCCATTCGGTTACATTTAATGCTCAAAGTTTTCAGGTTCAGAGTGCAATTCCCCTCGAAAGAAGCAGGTTAGGGGAAAGCCTGTGGCACGGGCAGTATATTAATAGCATCCCTGAGCCCATCTTCACCGTCCTTTGCGGCTTGATCTCCAGCATCCTTCCAGGCAGGTCCCCGGGGCCACCCCCACCGTCACCGCCGATTAGGGGAAGCACGTTAATCCCCGCGAGCTACGCGGGAGGATGATGATGGTGGGGCACAGGCACAGCCACCTCAAGACAGAAGGAGGTGGAGGGAGGGATGTTAAAATCACGGCGGCTGCAGAAGGTCGCCGAGCAGGGCGCGGCGCCGGGCTGAAGGCCAGCGCTGTGCCCGGCAGCTCCTCGCCCGGGGGGCGCTCGGCGGGGCACGCGGTGCCCTGCCTGCTCCACCTAAGCCATTCTCCCAAAGGGGGCTGGTGGCTAAGCGCTGCCCGCGTCCCTCCCTTCCCAGCTCGCGAAGCCGTGCGTACGTACCGGGAACCCTGGCGCGGCCGCGGCTGAGGCTGTAGTGGCGGGGCGGGGGAGGCGCCCGCCGCCTTAAGTAGGGGCCGGGCGGCTGACGTGAGGCGGGCGGGTTGTGGTGGTGGAGACGTGCCCGCCGACACGTCGGGGTGGAGAGGAAAGGAGAGGAGGGGGAAGCGGTATCGGGCAGCTGGGAAGGTTGAAGCGAGGCGAGGCGAGACGGGAAGGCTAGGCCCGGGAATGGTTGCTCTAGAAGGTTCGGCACCGTGAGGGAGGCTGAGGAAGGGCTCAGCGTCCGGCCCTGCCCCGCAGCCCCTCTGAGGGGAGAGGCAAGCTGCGGGGCCGGCCTCTCTGCGCGGCGAACGGGAGTCGTCGGGGAAGAGTTCCCGTTACTGACCGCTCCCAAGGGCACGGAAGTGTGCGCTGCCGCCACGCGGATCGGCAGCCGGTGCCGGTTCGGCAGCCTTCAAGGCAGTTCAAAGCGTTCCCGCCCTGTCTGTCTGGGCAGCGGCCGCAGGTCTGAATGGAGCCTTTTGTCCGGCCGCTAGAAACTTGCTTCTAGTTCCCATCTAAATCTGTAGACATTTGGAAGTTTGTTACACACGTCCTTCTCTGGCGTTTACGTCCCCTTTCCATGTATTCCCGTACCCAGCTACCACTCATTTGTTGTTTTGTTAAGTTACATAAGCTAAACCTTCCCAGTTTTGCATGGTGCAAGCTGTGCCCTGGTCTGCAGGAGGCTCCTTCCTGCCACTCCGTTACACTTTGCGCGCATTTCTCCAGCGAGAGGCTGCTGTGTGAAGCGTCTCAGGCAGTCCTCTCGGTGGTTCCTCCAACAGGAAGACCAATGTTTTCCTGGTGTTGCTGGAAATACCATGACTGGACTAAGCCTTTTCATGCCACACTGTCAGCTCCCTGTCACCCTGTGGGTGGTTAGTAAGGCTGAGTCCTTCTCGTCGCTTACTTCTTGCTAGGATACTAACAGAGAACAAATAATATTATTTCCTGGATTCTTGAAGCTTGGATTTTATACTGTGCTCCAGGGTTGTCCCATGAAATTGTCTTTTAGTAAAGCCATGCTACCTTTTGTCCTGCTGTTCATCGAATTTCATGTCTGCAGTTAAGCATTCCTTCACAGAAGCACAGACCCAGACTGCTTCCACCACGGCTCACTTACGTGCTTCTTGTTCTCTGGTCCTGTGGTAATACCTCCAAGTCAGTAAATCTACTTAAAATTTTGCACCTGGATTTGTGGTTTGCTGTGCATTGGGACTCTGGGAGTGAGTACGTTTGCTATTCCCAGGTGGAGTGCAGTAGACTCTGTGAGGTTTGCAGGCTACACATCTGTGTGCATTTGTTGTCTTCTCATCCACGGCTCCTTTCTACCCTTCCTCTGAGCCATCCATCTTTACTTCCTGGATAAACACACTCGTCCCTAATGAAAACCAGGGAAATGTTCATTTCATCTTGTATAAGTTACCTTTTCCCCTCCCCCCTCCCCCTTCTTGTTTTACAGTTTGGGTGCTTTGTTTGTTTGTTTTATTTCTTAGAGCTGCAGCAGTTTTGTGTTGCTTGTCATGGTTTGGTGTTGGAACTCTGACTCGTGACTCGTGCTGATTTTTGGCAAGATCTATTCAGGACTTCTAGGATGTACTTGACTTTCTTTCTGAAGTGCTTATCTTGCTATGGCAGAAGGCCTTCATTACTAACTAACCCTTTTGTCTTGCTCTACTCATGCCAGCCTTTCCACTTCTGTTTTGTCTGGGATATCTTCTTTCTAGTTCTAAAGTCACTTTTTTTGTAGTTTGCTTCTTAGACAATATGCAAATGAAGAGGTTGTCATGGAGATCCTGATCTCTCCACTTTATCCCACTCACAGTCCATGCAAGCATAAAGTGTGGCCCGTGGTCATGCCAGATCAGAGTAGATGGTGTGAAGATCTCACCACACCTAAGGCATGTACTTATCTACCAATCTCTGCTTTACAGTTGAAGGTATTTGCTGATGCTGTTCAAGGCATGCATGTGATGCCTTGTTACAGACCAGTGACAATTACCTTCTGCTGTGGTGATCTGACAGGAACGATAGCCTAAAGCCTTACGTTGTTCATAGTCCACTGGCAAAACAAAAACAGGTGAGAAAAGACCTAAAGACAGCTGAAACATAGAATAAGGAGATTTGCATGAAACAAGCCAGAAACATACAAATATTTGATCCTTCTTAAAAAGACCAGCACTGCTACCAAGGAAGGTTAATATAATGCCCAATCCTTTGCAAAGCTAGATATGCTTTGTTCCTTGCTGCCACTTGAGGAATGAGTGATGCTTGTGAGATGGGTCATATCAGAGCAGATGAGTAGCTAAGGAAGGGAGAGTGTGGGTCAGTGCTGAGTAGGCCTAACACCACATGAATCCAGAATAGAAGGAATCCAAATAATGCTGTTCTGTCATTCTGCATTATGCTGGGTTCACTGAGCATCTCGTTCTGCCAGCAGTCTCAAGGACAGATGAGGAAGTTTAGTTCTGTATCCCAGGAATTTGCCTTTACATGAATGGGATGAAATGTCTCATCCAGAGTTTGAGTTTCAGACATCTGGCAGGAATGAAAATGGACATTTGACAGGAATGAAGACGAAGAAGGAATATTTTCTTCCTGCAAAAATGTTTACTTCTGAAGAGTTTAAATGTAAGATAAGAGGCTTCTAAGATAAGACTGGCTGGATAGATTAATGAGATGTTTTAAAAACATCTAACTAATGTAGTGCAAGTTTTGGTGAAAGCAAAGGCCCTAAGAGAAGAATGTTGGGATTCTAAAATTGTTCTTCTCCCGTGGTTCAGACAAAATTGAATTGGTCGTAGTTTTCAAGGTTGTGGTGGGTTGAAATCACCCCCAAAATAAAATCACCAGGCTAGCTCAGAAGGTTTGGAAGCAAAATGAAGCTATAAAATACAATGTATATGTACAAAATACATTTACATTTACAATTCAGAAATAACACAAAGACCCCCGCGAATTGTTCCCCCACCCCTCTGGACCAGGGAACAAGAGAATAGCTCTCCCCCCAGAGAGAGAATAGAAAAGCCCCACTGCTGCTATCTGCTTAGCCATAACAAAAGACTTGACCAAGGTCAGAGAAAGCCATGCAAAATATCAGCTAGAAGTAGCCAGAGCAAAGAAGAGAAAGGGAAGGGCAGAACAGTTTGTGCAGCACACTATGTACTAACTAACAATCCTAAGGAATGATACAAACCTATCATTTTTCTTTTGTAACCATACCCTATTTTATTTACTTTTTTATTCAAATATGTCCAGGAAGTTCCTGTTTCTTATTCATAATTTAGAGTCAGGCTAGAGAGTTAGCTGCAAACCACTATCAAGGTGTAAGTTCCAATAAAATCTTCCCTTGCATGTGTTTGTGTTGCTTGTTACTGAGGTCAGATCCAAGACCAACCAAATCTCTCTAATTTATAATGTAAGGCATCAGGTACCAGAAGCTCTACCTTGAGTAGACCAGGCCAAAGCAAGCTAACTAGGATGTTTCAAAACCATCCTGGTCCCAGGGTGTCCTCAATGACGATAAACAGATCAGAAACCTTTTTTGTTAAAACGAATGGTGTCAGCTTTTAATCAGCTGGTATTAATTCACCTGGGTTACAAAACTGAGAAGGCAGCTGCAAATGCCAGATCTTCCCTTTTATGTGCTCTTTGTGATCTTAGCAGCAGTAGCAGATGCTCAGGAGGAAAGCAGTCATCTGGCATGATTGACATTGATTTTCTGCCTTGGAGAGCTTCAATCAGAGGAGGCTCAGAACAACACAAACAGAACGGGGGAGCAAATTAAGGACATTTTTCTTGTGCTTGGAAGATGGGGGCCAAGCCTGTTTTAATTTCTTTTAAATGGTTGACTTTGTAGGGATGGGGCTAACTTCCCTCACTTGTGTGCATAAGGAATTTTGTTCTTTCTGTTCTTTTTCTGCTGCTGGTAGAGTGATGGCAATGTCTGGAATGTAACAGGGTCTCTCCAAGGAAGCTTGGCTCCTCCTCAGCCTGCTTACCCTCTTTTCCATACTATCTTTCACAAATTAAACACAAAAAATAAAGCAATAGAAGTTGCTGAATGTTGAAACATTTGTTTGTTTGTCTTCCAGAACTTAAGTGGAGCCTTTCTACTGTCCTCAAGTGGCATTTGTGTCAGGCTTTGGTTGATAACAGAAGGAAAAGGTGCACCATTCTTATTAAATACTCTCTTTAAACTGTGAGATACCAATTAAACCTTTACCACAGACATGAAGTCCAGAGACAGTTACACAAGGTGAGTTAAATTCATGTGTCTTGCTGTTTGCAGTAACACACATACCAAATGTTATTAAATGCCTCTCCATTTTGCTGAGGCGCAAGAGGTTTTACATGCATGATGATATTTAATTTCTACACTTGCCATTTGCTCAGGTCCCAGCTCATGACAGACTTAGGTCAAACCTGATGGTGCTGCTGGGATAAATAATGACACTAAACTGTGACCTGCACATATTGGCTGTGTAAGCTACAGCTTAACTAGGAGGTTAGTAGTAGCCCAAAGCCACCACTGATGCTCAACCATCCCTGTAAAGGTCAGTGGAACCTCTCTGCTCTATCTGAAATTTGAGGGTAATTTGCCCCTAAAAATCCTAAGTGTTATTCCTAGCATGATGAGTCCTGCTTTTAGGCTTTGCTTTTATATGATGTGAGTGTGTGAGGGAAGGACCTGGCACAACACGTCCCAGTCCTGATTTTCCCCTGTGATTTCTTCTAAAGTTTGAACAACTTCCTTCAGCTTTAATGGCTTCATTTATCCTATCTAAGATAGGAAGGTCCTTTATCTACCAACCTGATGGTGGTACTGTAGTGATTAATTATGAAACACTTCAGCTTCATAAAGCAAAATAAAACCAATGGAGGTTCTTTACCTAAACCAGAGATGCCTCAACCCCAAAATGGAGTAGCTTGGCACCAAACTGCCAACAGCAGAAAAGCTCCAGGAGCTAGAAATTCTTGCAATTTCAAACTGCTTCTCAGGGTAACATAGAAGTTGATTCATGCTCCATAACCGCCCCCCCCATATTTTCTGTTAGTCATGCTGGGACAGTATAGCCACATCAAACCATTTGAACTGACCTCCTAAGGGAACTAAAAGCTGAGTTTCACCTCAGCTCACACTAACGGGTGTCTCAGCACATAACTGGTTAGCCACCGCCCACATGCCCCCAGGTCCCTCTCCTCTGCTGTCTCGATGCATGTCTGCTATGGTGAGGACACTGGTGCTGCAGACAGCAGTGCCTGTGCTGCCTCATACCCTCCATCTCTTTGCACTGTCATTGTGGGGCAGGAGGAGGAGCTAACTGATGCAATCTGATTTCCACACATGTGTTTCTACAGCCCATTTTTAAATGTGCAGCAGAGTAATCCCTATGGAGACCTCTGTAAATGATGTCCAGTTTCTGAAGATCCCAGACTTCCACAAAGCCCTTTTGTCAGCTGGGTAGTTTTGATTGCAAACCATTTTCTAGCTGGCATGTTTTGATATGCAGAACTTTGAAGTGACACCAGCTTTTCTTTCCCTCTTTAAAGGTTGGTTATCTTTGCAGCAATGGGTTATGCACTCAGTGTAAAGCCAGATAAAACTGTTATTTGTTGCAATTACTTTCTCAATACAAAGCTAAAGAAAACTGTGTTTCCTGCAGCAGCTTCCTTAAACGATCACTCTAGCTAGGTGGACTATGCAGAATGCACAACATTGTCTTGCTTCTCTAAGGAAATGAGTTTACTCATGGCAGCATGAGTCACTGCAGGATTCTCTGTGCCAAACCCACCCCCTTGATGCGACTCTGAATACTTATTTACTTGGGAACTGCAGGAAATGGGCTGCTTCAATAAACCACATGGTCAGAGAGGTGGAAAGGGACTCCCACGGAGCAGAGCTGCTCTTCAGTCTGCACCTAACAGTCACAAAGATACCTCAGCGAGTTCAGCACCTGCCTCCTGTTGTCTGTCAGGAGGAATGTAGTCATTAATGCATCTTTGCTGCTGCTCTAAACCCGCAGCAGCAGAAGTCACCTGACTTGTGGTGAGGTGCTGGCAAGTTGCAGTAAGTGGAGGCTTTCTAAAAATCACAGTAAGGAGGTGGAGGGATTCGTGAGGAGGGTCACAGATTGCTGCCACTGCTACTTGCCAGTTCAAGAGGGCAGGCACTTTGAGCAGCAAAACATCACAGTATCACAGTGTACGCAAGGCTGGAAGAGACCTCAAAGATCATCAAGTCCAACCCATTACCACAGACCTCGAGACTAGACCATGGCACCGAGTGCCATGTCCAACCCCGCCTTGAACACCTCCAGGGACGGTGACTCAGAGGCAGGTCCCTGCAGTCCATCTGGAGCTAAGACCTCCTCACCCTTATTTTTGCATTTGTATTAATTATGCAGTTGTCAGTTTTGATTTCCTCAGGATCCCTTCTCAGCACATCACAAGCCTACAAGCTGGTTAGCTCAGGGTAAGGAGCTAAAGGGTTCTGCAAAGACAACTTTTTACTCATTCAGGGCATTTGGGATACAGAATGTTGCCTCACCTATGAGGGGGACTTTCTCAGCATTTCAGGACTTACTTATCTGGTTGACCCTTTGTGTACTGAACATGGCAGCAGGTTATGTATTCTCTCCTGTCCAGAAAGCACTGTGACCAACCTTTCGTTTCTGTGGATCAAAATTCCAGGTCACATGGTTGGAAACTCAGCATTCCATGGTTGAGATGTAACTGGGCCATGCAACCACTCTAAAAAGCTGAGAGTGCAACTCAACATGGCAGACACAGATGTAGGAGAGGAATTTCCTGCCCTTCTTGCTCTACAGAAAAGGTGCACATGGAAGATGTGAATTAATTGCTTTAGCAGTTTAGGAGGTGAGAGCATCACAGTTGGGAGTCTGAAAAAGGAAACTCTCACTTCAGCAGCACAAAGTTACAGGGGCAAGGGAGTCCTAAGCATGACAATAGTTTTGTCTGTGTTTTTGTGGAGGACACACTTCAGCATGCAGGATACCTCTATTCAAAGCTCTCACTGAAGACATCAGTGCTTTGAAGTGTAATTTTTACAGCTCCTGACATTTCCTGGAACTTATAGCATATGTGTTAGTTTCTGTAGCTCTTTGTGGGACCTGGTGAATAAAACCCACTTTTGTGCCTGGAGTGGGAAAGTCAGAGATCAAGAGATGTTTTTATTCCAGTTTTGCAGTCTCCTTTTAGAGCCTGGATGCCATAACAGCCTCACAGTCTATCCCACATGTTGGTGTCCTCACGTAACGCTTAATGGATAACAAAAATGTGTGTGCATACAGACAACTATGTGATAAATGATTATCCATTCCTTGGAGAAGGAAAATGACATTTAACTTGCAGTTCAACAAACTTAACAATAAAATGGATGTCAGCAACCAGCTGCTTTCACTTTAGTCCCCACACTTGGGCCACACCTGAAGCTCCTGAAAAGAGCTGCAACTGAGCTGGCTTAGCTGTAATGGCAGACCTGAGGGGTGGCTTTGGTCTGTGTTCCAGAGGTGAACTCTTCTGCTCTTCTTGGGTGGAAAAGGTAAGTAGACTGTTTCTGTTACTCTTTTAGATCTCTGATTCTGCCGTGATGCTTGTTGGCAGCTCTGTGGGTGAACACAGAGCCCTGGAGGGATGCAGGACTGTGAAGGGCAGGTACTGTCCTGAGAATTGATCAGGCAGAGTTTTTACATGCCACTTACAGCCTGTGTACTGCCAACAGAACGAGCTGCTGGAGGGGATGTGGAGCTATTCCCCAGGGGAAAGCTGTTGCCTTATCTCTTTGGGGAAGTTCTGTTTTCTGAGCTTTTTCCTTGTGCTTGATTTTAACTTGATTTCCTAAGCAGAAGGTAGCTAAGAGAAACGAAGATACACACTGTTTTTTCAACCCCCAAGTTCTCCTGGCTTGTCCTCTTGGGGATTTACACCATCACCTAGGTAGCTGTGTGCTAACTGTAGCTGTATGCTGACTGGTCCTGTGGGCATTCAGTGATCTGCACTTTACTGTCTTGTGAAATGGAGACCTCATCCTACTCATAGCAAAGCTAGGTGTGAGCCCTGAGGTCACAGGCAGTTTCAGCATCTGGCTTGAGAGGAAAAGGGGAGTGGATTTCTAATCCTTTTCAAGAAACAGTTTTTTTTCTTTGGTCTTAATTTTCTTCCATTCTTTTTTACATTTTAAGTGCTCATGTTTCTTAATTGCAGCGTGATACGCTGCACCATGACTCAGTATCGAAGTGCTAAGCTGTGGCAGTGGTTTCAAAGGCAAATAAAAGTGGGTAGAGGTGCAGCCTGCATGGCTAACGTGCAATGGTCTTTTAACTCAGCTTTGTTATGCAGCCGTAGTGACATCTTTAATACACTTCAAGCAGGTACCAAGCAGAACATCTCTGTCGGGAGCCCAGCCACGCAGCTCAGGCATTTCTCCTTAGCAAAAAACTCAACAGCTGAAGGGGCAGGATAAAACAGGGAAGTGGAAGTGGAAGCAGCGTAAGGCAAAATGATTGCCAAATATGGTGCTTGTCTTAATGTACCGTGTTTTTCAAGAACGTTAAACAAATACTGTCCCTTTATCTGTCAATTCACTTTTCTGATTTGCATTCCAATTCCAAACAGAAACAGAAAGATTGCTGCTTGCCTGTGGACTGCTAAGGGAATGTTTTCAGAGTACTGTGCTAAGTATGGACTTTCTGGCTCGTGGGGCCTTTGTTCCTGTATTTGGATGAAATTGCACAAATGTTTAGCAAACATTTGCAGGGCATGGCCTTGTTGTTTTGCAAACCCTGGTGAGTCTTGTTTAAGGAGGAGAATGTTAGCAAAGGGAATGAGCACCTGACTTCAATCTCCTGTTGATTATTTAGCTTGAGGCTCATAATAGGAGGAACAGCATGCCTGACTCCTTGGTGGAAGATGTAAAGCACACCATTTCTCCTTGGCTATCTCCAGCCTTGTGGTGTTTTTCCTCATAATTTTATCCCTATTAGGTTGTGTCCCTAGACCCTCTGTGGTTCTGTCCTTAAGAACAGTGTCTCAGTGCAGGCAGTCTTTTGAAAGATGCCAGTGTGATGAAAATGTGAGGTTCTGGGAGTGGTGTGCATGTGCACAAGAGCTGGGTTTCTGAAGGCTGGGTCTCCTGAGTGCTGCACCCCCGATGTGTGCTCTGCGTCCTTTTGGCTAGTTGTAGATCATTTCAGCCTTGTACGCCCTATGGTCTGTGGAGGATTCTTTGTGTGTTTGTGGGAGATCTTTGCTATGCAATGCATCAGACATCAGAAAGCATGCTGCTATCCTTTAACTTACCTTTTGCTCATTGCGTAAGGGTGGACAGTTTTTGTAGTGACAGGAGGGATCTGCAGTCCCCTTGGTCTACATTAACTCCTTGCCACAGGCCATGACTTTGGACTGGCTGCTGGGGCAGTGGAGCTAGCACATCACTTTGCTCTCAGCCTCTGGGGTGGAATGTTTGCAGATGGAGAAATGTCAGTTTGGAGGAAGAATGTCAGCAGTAGACTTTGTTGGAGATAGGACAGCTTAGAGCCCAGGTCTGTGCTGGGATGTGACATGGTGTATTTGCAGGTTCAGACCGAAGGAGCTAGGCCTTTTTCTTAATGAGGTATCATTCTGTGTATGTGTTGACTGCTAACCCAATGTTCCTTCATTCTTAATCTCATCAACTCTTTGTGCCCTCAGAGTTGCACAAGGAAGGAAAGAAATCTGGTTTGCTTGAGAATTCTGGAGCTAAAGAGCATTTCACAGAGCCACAGAAACATTTAGGTTGGAAAAGCCCCTCAGAATCACCAAATCCAACCCATAACCCTACTTTACAAGGTACACCCTAAAACATATCCCCAAGCACCACATCCAAACACATCCAGGGTTAGTGACTCTACCACCTTCCTGGGCAGCCCATTCCAATGCCTGACCACTCTTGCTGGGAAAATTTTCCTAATCTCCAGTCTAAACCTACCCAGTCACAGCTTGAGGCCATTCCCTCTAGTTCTGTCACCACATTTGGTCTGGGAATGAAGTAAGTTGAATAATAAATTTTTGAAAGTTCTGGATTAAGGATAGATCCTTATTATTTGCCCTGGTTGTACATGTTTATCTGTAATGTTGAACATGCTTTCCTTGGGTGATCTGTCTTACATCCCCTTTTAAATATGCTCCCTTGCAATAACATCATATGGAGTCAGTAGGTTATAGAGGGAATTCAAATGACATGAAATGTTACAGATCCATTTAATTTTTTTTAATCTCTCATACAAAGGATACTGAAAGCTGGTTAGTTCAGTGCGTGACCTCTGTAAGAGTCTTTAGGCATGTAAGAGCAGCTCCTTGGAAGGTCAGGGAAGGCCTCTCTTCTGCATGTGGATAGCTTTGCATTTCTGAGCAGAAACATCCATGTGCTTTATGGTAAACACACAAGAACGTGGTGCTGAGGGACGTGGTTTAGTGGTGGCCTTAGCCGTGGTATGTTAATGGTTTGACATGATGATCTTAAATACCTTTTCCAAGCTAAATGATTCTGTGATTTTGGATGAAAAGATGGAATATCAGAATGGACCTGGAGGGCATCCTGAGCCTGTGTAACATGCTTCTTATTCAGACAAGCCTGTAAAAGCTGCTGCCAGCCTTGGAGATTTTTCCATATGTGAAATGAAGAAAGTGTGCATTAACCTCTAAACCACGCTTCAAAGGCAGCCTTGCCAAATAAGGGCTGGATTCAAACTGTCAATAGATGATCAACACTGAGAGGGACTCTTATGTTTTAAAATGGAGCCACGGGCTCCTGTCCAAGTGATTCTGAGCTTCTGACTGACCTCTGAATCTGCAAGAAATTTCAGCTTGTCAGACCAAATGTTCTCTCTCTCTTGATATCTGCATGCTGAGACGCAGTTTACAGGAAGCTTTTATACCAAATCCCAAAGTCAGAGTCACCGCAGAACACTTCAATTATTGAATAGGCAAGGGCTAATGTGAGAAGGAAAGGCTCTGTGTTTCTCTGCGTATTAATCTCCCCCGCTGCCCCTTCCTGCCCAAATCCCCTGGTTAATCAGGTTATGTTTGCCCTACTTCTCTCGGGGAGTAAGCAGAATGCTGTGTTGCTAGAAATGGAGGAGAAGGAGGAAGAGGAGGGCATGCGTGAAAGCAAGAGTGCGGTGAGGATGCTCTAGAAATGAAAGCTTCACTTTGGCAGGGTTCCCGAGATCACATCAGGATGCCCTGGGGCTGTGGGATGTCTCTGTGAGCTGTCACACTTGTTGACATGCATGATCTGGCATCCCAGGGCATGTGCCAATGGACAGTGAAGGGAGCTTGCCTTTCTGTGCCCAGTCTCGAAGCACTGGCGGTCTCTGCAGCCGACAGCTCCCTCTCCAAACACCCACTCCACAGCCTGCTTCAGCCCAGAGTCCCTAGGAGGGAGTGACTGATGCCCTGGGGAGCTTACTCTGCTCAGCGTTTGCCTGAAGCTCAGTGGTTAATTGTAAGGAGCAGCAGTGTGTGTGTGCAAGAGCTGTATGTGCTGCATGCTTTTGTGCAGTCACAAAGCCTTTAATTCTTGCTGCGCTCATCCTCTCGGACGTGTGGCTGCCAGACATAGAAAACAGCACAGGTGGACCCGCCAGAGTAAAATGAAGCAAGGGGACAGCACACACGGACTGCCGACCTGTGTGCCGGCAAATTCAAGTTTCCCTTAAGCCTGGAATTTAGCTCTGAGTGCATTGATTTGAGAGGCTCTTCATGTGGGTGCCTGCCTTGGAAATGCTCTTATCTCCAATTATAATGGGCAGACTGAAGTTAAAAGCTCTTTTGTGACCAGTGTCTAAACCCAAAGCCTCCAGATGAAACCCTTCCTGAAAAATTCCTTGTTCTGAGGTGTGGGTCTGGGCAGGTTTAGGAGAAAGGGGAAGGTCTTGAGAAAATTAAGTGTAATGACTTGGGCGAGTTGGGGAGCATAGCAAATTGTTTGGAAGGATGTAGATCCACAAGTCTGCATCTGCGTTCTGTGATTTGGGGCTGAATTATTCAGGAGTTATAAACTGAACCTTTCTAGACCAAATCATTAAGCTCCAGGGAGCCTACATATAACCCTGCTTTTCCAAAGCTCTTGCTGCTGGCCCAGGATCAGTTGAATGTCAGCCTCTGCTTGCCTTTCAGTCTTTCTGGGAAGTGCCAAGCCACACAGGCATTGCCTAATTCAGTCTTGGGGCTGGCTTCCCTGCTCAGATCATGATGCCTTATTCCTGAGACACATGTATTAGAAGAGATTTTTAGCACCCATCTTAGTTAAAAGTGAAGATCAGAAATGTTTTTGCAGTTCAAAGCTGGGTCAGTGCTAAGACATTCTTCCAAAAACATAAGGATGGGCAAATGCAGACCTGAGCTAATAAACCCTGGAGCCACGGCATGATTTTACATGTTCCTCAGTGCAAAGCAGAGCTAACTGGGAAGCCACAGACTCCTGTTCCTGCAAGAATGAAGACAGACAGGAAATTAACTACCTTGGCAGGAGAGAGCTGTGGGAAGAGCCAGGTCTTGCAGGTGCCTGCAAGCCACGAGGGGATCCTGGATGTCCTTTTTCCTGCTGCAGAGTGCTGGCTGGCAAGCATGTGCTGTGTGGCTGTCCAGAGCTTGCTGATGCCCCCACAGTGTGCTGCCGTGGCCTGGCTGCTCCTTGGTGTAAGACGCTGGCCCACACTGAGTGCTACAGTGGCTTTGCTGTGCTTGGGCATTCTCTGTGCAATCTTTGCTTGCAGCAGCAGAGAGCAGAAAAGCTGAGATGTTCCACAGGGGTGCCCTTCGGTTTAATAACAGTAGATGAGAGAGGATGGTCACAGCATCCCCTCACAGAACACAGAATCAATCAGGTTGGAAAAGAGCTTTGAGATCTCAAGTCCCACTATCACCCAAAATTATCTAATCAACTTAGCCATGGCACCAAGTGCTGCATCCAGTCTCCTTTTATACACCTCCAGGGACAGTGACTCCACCGCCTCCCTGGGCAACCCATTCCAATGCCAATCACTCTTTCTGCAAAGAACTTTTTAACATCCAGTCTAAACCTCGTCTGGTGCAGCTTGAGACTGTGTCACCCTGTTCTGTCACTGGTTGCCTGGGAGAAGAGACCTACCCCCACCTGGCCATAACCTCCTTTCAGGTAGTTGTAGACAGCAATAAAGTCACCCCGAGTCTCCTCTTCTCCAGGCTGCACCCCACAAGAGTGACAGTAATGGTGTGTGAAGGGAGGGGACAGAGCTGAGCTGTGTGAGGGCCAAATCTGTACGAGGTGTAGGAGTCTGCCTTGCTGGTCTGTGTGGGAGTGCTGTTGGAGCAGATGGTTAGCAGGTCCTGGGTGGCTGCCGGTCCTGTGCAGGGAGGCAGACATCCACCCTGCCTTTTGGAGGAGAGCAGTGCGTGATGTGATTCACTGGAGTCTCACCCAAACACAGGAATCTGTCTTGTAGGGTGAAGCAACAGCATGATCCAAAGAGCAGATGTCATAGAGTTTTTTGCACGTTAACAGAAAACTGCTTCTGTCCCTGATACTGCCAGGTAAAAAGCTGTCAGTTACACAAATACAAACATAGCTTTCGTTGTGTCCCTACCTCCCCCAAACCAGGCTCAGGCTCCCAGAGTTATGTGGCTGGCTTAAAAATTCTGCATTTACCATCTGGCATACTGCTAATTGTCTCTATGTCTTCCAAAATCTTAATTGCTGCTCTTTTTTTTTAAATACACCAGGAACTATTTTGTTTGCTTGCTAACAAAGTTCCAGGACTCCAGAAAGCAGAACTTTGAGGAAAGCTTCAGCAATTGCTTTGATCTAGCAAGGACACTGTGGCAAAATCCTTAGCTGAGAAGGTGGGCCAGGAGGCAAGGCTGAAACAGTAGCTCCATTGTTTGGGTGCTGCTGTAGCTGGTGGATATGGTTGCATGTGCCAGGGAGCTGCGTATCACAAGTAGATGGTTCATGGTGCACACAGCAATCAGATCACGAGGTAATTGCTGGACTAGTGGGAGAGGCTTGCAAACAGTACAGGTTGTTAAATAATTAAGAAACCAGCACTCTGTAATGTTCAGGGTGCTGCTCCTGTGATCTGGGTTTTAGATGAGAAAGAAATAGGAAATTAAGAGATGAAGAATCTTCTGCCTCTTTATTCTGCTGNACCTTACCATTCTATGATCTCAAGAGTATCTGCCTCACTTCCAGTTGCTCATAGTGATTGTCACAGTGTCAGTGTCTTATACAGACTTCTGCTGCAAACAGACAAGTTTTTGACCATTTAATGCATTGAAGGTCTGATTCTGCGGAAAGTACTGGTACAAAAGACCCAATAAAATCAAGGCACTAAAACCCAAACACAACAACAACAAGGAGGGAGAGGGACCTGAGAGTGCTGGTGGGACAGCAATGTGCCCTTGTGGCCAAGAAGACCAATGGGATTCTGGGGTGTATTAAGAAGAATGTGTTCAGTAGGTCAAGGGAGGTTCTCCTCCCCCTCTCCCCTGGTGAGACTCTATCTTGAGTACTGTGTTCAGTTTGTTAACCCCCAGTTTAAGAGGGACAGGGATCTGCTGGAGAAGGTCCAGCAGAGGGCTACAAGGATGATGAGGGGACTGGAGCGCTGCCTGATGAGGAGAGGCTGAGGGACCTGGGACTGCTTAGTCTGGAGAAGAGAAGCCTGAGAGGGGATTTAATAAATGTTTACAAATATCTGAGGGTCAGGAGGAGGGGGACAGGCTCTGCTCACTTGCTCCCTGGGATAGGGCAAGGAGCAATGGATGGAAGCTGTAGCACAGGAGGTTCCACCTCAACACAAGGGGGAACTTCTTTACTGTAAGGGTCCCAGAGCACTGGAACAGGCTCCCCAGAGAGGTTGTGGAGTCTCCTCCTGTGGAGACTTTCAAGGCCTACCTGGATGTGTTCCTATGTGACCTGAGCTGGATTGTCTGGTCCTGCTCTGGCAGGGGGGGTGGACTTGATCTCTTTGGGTCCCTTCCAACCCCTGACATCCTGTGGTCCTGTGAACAAAAAAACCCCACAACATCTTTAGAAATATTGATGACAGCATGGGCTGAATTTGGCCCACAGAGTTCTGTGTGAGATCCATAGGGCTGGAGCTCCTTGCCTGATTAGAGACAGGATAATTTTGCTCTGAAATATCCCATCCTTTCCTGTGCTTTTCTGCTGAACACATGACATGGAATTTGGGGGTAATGTTAGGATTTTAAGCCATAACATCTATGAATGTCTTTGTTCTTATGTGCAGTTTGAGGTATCCTGCAGAGATCAGGTTCTTGGGGGGAGTGGATACTTCATGTCTGGAGAGTCAGTACTTCCTCTAAGTACAGCCTTTTTAAACTGTTGCAGTGTTTCCTTGAAGCTTAGTGACTTAATCTGTCTGGAAACCTTAAGCAGAACAATTAGCTGTTTATTTCATATGGAATCTGGAAACTAAATCCATGATAAAATTGGTAGATGCTTAATATTGGCTGATAGGTTAAATTGTTGTGTTTCTACCACTTAGGATGCAAGTGACTTGCTTGTAATAAAGCAGCTTTGGGAAATGATTTATGTGCCAAGTGGAGACCAACTGCTTTTCATCTGATTTGTGTCCCTTTGAGAATACAGCACGTTCTAGTTCTCCTGAAATGAGCATAATCTCTATCTCCTTTGATAAAGATATGTGAAAACAAAACTTGTTTGTCAGCAAGTGTTGATGACTTGCCCACATCACAGAATCACACAGAAACATTCAGGTTGGAAAAGACCTTCAGGATCACCAAGTCCAACCAATAACCCAAATCATATCCCCAGGCACCACATCCAGGGTTGGTGACTCCACTACCTCCTTGGGCAGCCTATTCCAATGCCTGACCACTCTTGCTGGGAACTTTTTTTCCTTAACACCTAGTCTAAACCTACCCAGTCACAGCTTGAGACCGTTCCCTGAAAACACCTTCACCTCTACCTTGTTACTGGGCCAAAGATGTCATTAAAGAGCTGCTGTAAAATGGTTGTGCAAGGTCTTTAGCAGGGAAATGAGGCTGAACTTTGTGCCCACACTATTTCCTGTTTCTGTGTAATTTGCTACTACTACATGCAAATAAATAAACAGGAGGAAAAAAAGCCACAACAGACCCAGAAGTGAGGTCAACCACTGGACTCCGGACTGCTTGATGAAGTGGCTGCAAGCATGCAAAATATCTCGGGGTTAAAAAAGAGATTTCTCTGTGAAATTCTTCTGTAAAATGTATAAACGTGGTGAGCCTGAGGCCTGTTTTGGGAGATTCTTAGAAAGATTCCCATCCATATGGCAGAGGCATTTCCATTATGGTTTCTCCTGTAGTCAACCAAGAGAAGTTGTTTTGTGGATTCATCTTCTAGAAGAGCTGAAGTTGGTTTCTGTTCTTCTTGGATGGGTTTTCAACTGTTATGGTTTTGGAGATCAGCAGAGATGCAAGCATGGATCCTTGCACTGCAAATAGCAGATAAACTTGCTTCTTCCTGAGACTTCTTGCACATCTCTTGCAGTTAACCTGTGGAACTTCAGGGGTTGCAGACTTAAAGCTATGGTTGTAGAGGAGCAATGTCCCATGAGGGTGAGCCCAGCTTTGACAAGCTGAGGTTACCCTTTGTCAGTATCTTGCCTGCTTCTCGTCAAATCCACTCCATCCACTGCTGTGTTTGCTTAAGTATGATGCTGAAAGTCAGGAAAAAAATATCAAAACTCCCCCAGCCAATCCTTCTGGGACACTTTTTGAAAAACAAACCTTTGTCAGTGACCTAGATCCAGTGAAGTTTTGAATTATTTAGATCACAGCTTGCAGAAAACTTCTGTTTGGGAGAATGCTCTTGGGTTTTAGGACAAGTTAGGTAATATCTTGAGGAAGTTTGCTGTTGAGTAGGGACAGCTGAAGGGCTGTCTCTGACCACTGGTACTGCCTTTTTAATCACATAAATGTTCTTAGGAGTTGATGGTAACCTTGGGAAGTGATGCCTCTAAGATGTTGACCTTGTTTGGGTCTTTTTTTCCTCATGCTGTCATTTGGCAATGGGATATTCCTAAACAGCTGTACGGGTTGGGGTGCGCAGCTGGCAAAGTTTGGGCCCTGTGCCCACCTAGTTAGGTTCTCGCCAAGTGAAGTTAGTAGGAGGGGTGGCCCCAGGGTTGGATTTAAAAAAAAAAAAAAACACAGTTGGTATTTTAATCCTGCTGCATGCAGTAGGAGTTAGATGCACAAATGTTCGATTATAAACCATACCAGATAGGTGGGGGAGCTGCGTAAGAGCTGGCGGCTCTAGCTGACAGTACTGCTGTCAGGATGTGCCATATGGCTCTTGCTGCTGCCAGTATCTACAGGCTTCCTGCAAAGCCTGGCATTTTCTTACACCTAGTCCTTTAAAAGGGACAGAGCTGTTGTCATGGTAGTGAGCTGAAAATGAGTAATGTGGAATATTTGTGCAGTCTGTTAATGTGAGGTACTGCAGCAAATTCAGTGCTTCCTGGTGCTGCTGTAGGAACAGATTCAGGCAGGACCTTGCCTTGCTGCTGGGAAGAGAAAGCAGTAATGGGGCTGAGCAGAGAAGCCTTGGAGTTTGGAGCCTTGCTTTTGTTTTGAGCTCACCCTTTAAACGATTTAAAGACACATCTTGGTCTGGCAGCAGTGCTTGGCATTGATATCTGCACAGAACTGCAGAACTACAGAGAGCAGCTCTGCCTGCATTAACAATATGCTATGCAATACATGGGGTCAGTTCTTGAGCAAACAGTTGATGCAGACATCTGCTTTGTACGTGTGCTGGAGGTTTTACTTCTGGCTCACTCTGGACTAGTCCTGTGGACTGACACCCACTAGTGACTGGAGTTCTTCTCTGGTTTAGTTTCAGAGCAGGACAATCTGTTTTCGTGCTCCTAGACTGCACCAAAGCTCCTAACCAAGAACATCTCAGAGATATTTGCTTTAGGAGTTTGTTTGTGACATGGATAAAATGCTAGTAGATCTTCACCCAGTACCCAGGAGCTTTGGGCTTAGTTGTGTAACAGCAATGTGTGCTTTGGTGGATGTCTAATTATAGTGTCAGATTCTGATTTCAGATAGCTCGACATTCATTATTTAAAGGGGCGGGGGGTATGTCTGGGGGGAAGTAGTAATGAAATAACGTAACTTGAACTTCGGCAGTAGCGTCGAGTGCAGAAGCAGCAGAGCTGCCCTGCTAGCAGCCTGTCTGCAGCCTCTGCAGTGATGTGGCAGCATTTCTTGCTGGCGCCGAGCGACCGCCGGCGGTGCAGGGAGTGGAGCAGGTTTGCATAAAGGGAAGAGACAGCTGTGAGGCAGGGCTGGAGGGCAGAGGAGTTCTCACTGCGGCTCAGCTCCAAATGTCACCCTTGGAGTGTAGAGTTTCTGGGCATGGCTGTGCTGTGTCCCGCAGGATAAAATAGGAGTCTGACTAGGACAGAAACAAAGCTGCTGCTGCTTCTGCTCTTTTTGTGGGTGTTTTTCGCTCATTTCGGTGAGCATTGGGTAGTCCTGCTTAGAGCCACGAAGCATGATTTTCCTCCTGTTTGGCGAGCCACAGTTTAACCATGGGTGGAAGGAAGCTGACAAAGAATCAGCCACTGTAATGTGCTGCTTCTCTATCTAGTACTTTTTTCTAGTAGAAGATTTCCTGGTCACGGTCAGGTTTGCTGCCACATCGGACACTTCTCTGGACAGATTTCCTTGAGCAACAGGACAAGTTAGAGCCTCCAAGCCTGCTGGAGGGGCATGGTTCTGGCTGCTTGATGGCAGCTGAGGAGGGCATCGCGCCCTTGCCGGAGCCAAATCCAAACTGGTAGCAGGCTGCAGAAGGCACCGTGGTGTCTCCCTGCCCAGGCGTGCAGCAGAGCCCCCAGGAGTGAGGTGCCCGCGCCGGGCGGTGCCTGCGGAGATGCCTGTCAGGGCACAGCATGTCGGGTCAGTGCCGCTCGCTCCTCCTGCTGGCGTGCCTGCCCCCTAGGAACAGGCTATTTCTGAATGTGGGACAGTGCTTCATAAGCCTGTGTCATTCTCCGCTTGGCTACAGCAAACAGCTGCAGGGCAGAGGGGCCTGGTTTTGCACTCGGGTGCTGTGATGCGATAGCCTTCCTGGGAAGCAGCTCTGCGCAGTGAGAGGGATTTCCCGGCTGCCCTCCTGAGTGTAATCAGTTCCTGACCCCCATGAAGGTTGAACTGTGCCTTTAGGTCACTTCTGTGTCTACCCTAGGTGGCAGGGAAACTAGGTGTCTTTTGCTTGTTTCCTCTTAGGCTTTGTACATTGAGCCAAAGGCAGGAAGTCTGAGGGTTGGCAGTGCCTCATCCCAGCTCTCATCCATCTTGAGCTCAACAGGGATGGGTCCTGTGCAAGGCTGTGTAGGAAGGTGGTCTTGGAAACCAGGTTGCCTTCACTTCACAGGGTGGGGGTTAGGGATCAAGGTCAGGCTCTGCCAACCATGGTGCCAAGGCACATGTCTGGCCTCATGGTTCCTCTGGGGCTGGTAAACCTGAGACTGTGTTCCCATCTGAGTCCCACAAAAGGTAATTGCTTCTGCAGGAAGGCCTGGGGAGCAGAGTGGTGACAGCAGCTATTTACCCTTGTCTGGTGGTAAAACAGAGTAAGACCTAGGTATCTGTTGTAAGATGTATCCAAGCAGGACCTAGGAACCACCAGCACCACTGCATTTGGTGCAGTAAGGGAACTGGCATCATTTTCCAGGGGCAGCAGAAGGGGACTTGTTTGTTTCCTGCCCCTCCCAAGCTTGGGCATGGAGGATGCTTGTCAGTGTCAGCCTGGCAGTGGTGTGGTTTGGTGTGTCTGGGGAATGAGGTTGGAACCTGCTGCCTATGGAGTCTCTCCTCCTGGGAGAACAATCAGCGGCAAGGAAACTGCTGGCAGTGTCTGACTGTTTTCCAACCAGGAAGTGCCTTGTGCTGGCTGTGACCTGGTGTCAGCTCCACTTACAGAACTGAAAAGGGTTGTCTGTCTTCTGTGACACAAGGTCTAGAAATTGTGACTAACAACTCTAAGTGACACAAAGTGCTTGATGGAGAGCAACATCATGAAGTGGAGGGATTTCCCTCCCCTGGGGAGAAACAAAGTAGTACCTCTGGGGAGAAATCTCTCCCCTGGAGAAAAATGGATCTTAAATCCCTGGATGAGATCCCTTTTCATTCATCTATCTGAATAGGGCCTCCTTTAGGGACTGGGTCACAGCTCTTTCAGCTGGTGGTTCTTCTAGTTTATCGTCTTACTATGTTAGCATTTACTCAGTCTAAAGTAGTGCTTATTCCCTGAGAATGGTTGTCACAATATCTAGTAGTAGCTCCCGTGTTCCTTGTTGGACTCTCGTGTTTGCTTTTGTTAAGATAAGCTGAGAAGGTGTGCCCAAGGGAGTGGCAAGCCATGAAGAACAACTGTTCCATTTCTGCTGCACCCGGGACCCCTATCCAAGACTTAGGTCCTTAAGGAAGCACTCCACTGTCTGCTGTAAACCAGCACAAGCTAGTTTGGGAGCTAATGACAGGGCTTGACAGAGAGGAAAATGGCATTTCAGTGAATTTGAGTTAACTAGAAGGATGGACAGGGAAATAATCTGATCTCCCCTGTGCATTCGGTAGTTCCCAGTGTGCTTTTGATCAACGTAAATTCTAAGTTGTGGCAGGATCCCTACTTTAAGTGTATTTGGAATCCAAGTGAGCTCTTTGAGCTGTTCCTTTTTGAAGAACTGCTCTCTTTCCCGTAACTGCCCCCATCCATCCCATGCAGAACAATATTCAGCATGTAAAATCTGGAGATCCCCTGCTCCTCATAGAGGTGCTGATGAGACAGACAAGCCTTGGGAGTCTGAGTGCCCGTGTTCCTTTGTATGGTCTTTCCTTATCAGGTCTTGTAGTTGGCCTTTGCTGTGACCTCTGAAATTACCAGTGAGATTTGTCATCTTAATCCCACCGCTTTCAAGCAGCCAGCCAGCTTTTTGTGTTCCAGTTGCAGTACTTGGCATGTTGGGTACCATGCTCACCTTAGCAGCGCCAGCAAACAACACTCCTGCAGTTCTTTGGAATCGCTGCAGTGTGCAGGAGCACAGGCCAGGATTTGTGGAGCAGTTTGGCTGCCTGAAGGGCTAGGAAGGCAGAGAGCCTTTGAAGGTCTCCTGAGTACCGCAGGGCAAAGGAAAGCACTCTGCTTTTAGTGACAGTGTCTCCACACACACACAGCTTGTTGAGGGTGCCCAGGTGCCTGTGTCACGCTGCCATAAAGCACTTCTGCCAGTCGTGTTTTGTGTGACCTGTCCTTGCGCAACAGGATGGCAGGTGCTGGCCAGCAAGGGATATCTGCTCAGCGGTTCTGGCCACACAATCTTTGCCCCTGCTGAGTCACACCAGGTAAACCCAACCGGCCTGATGCCAGCGTCTCTTTGTCCCCTGCTGCTTCTGTGCCACTTGATGATCAGCTTATGGCTGGAAGGGAAGGGGGAGCATGGTGCCCGCTCAGGTAGCAGGCAGGGCAGCTGTGCCAGGGCTTGCCACGGAGGAAGCACGTGGCTTTACAACCTGGCTATCACCAGGAGCAGGGCAAAGGTGGAATTGGGGTGAGTGCCTACAGGGAAGTGGCTACCGTGGGGTTGCTGCATCTGAGCTGTCAGTTCTGATCAGGGGACCTGCCATACGTCAAGCACAGCTGTTATCAACACTTTTTTATCCAGATCAGCCCATCGGCTGCTCGGGAGGCTGCAGGTTAGGTGAGGAAGGAAGCGAACACCCTGCTGTGTGATTCATGGGACAGGCTGGAAGCCCCACCCGAGACCAGTGTTCCTTGTGCAGTATCTGCAAAGAGGCAGCTCCTGCCCCACAGTCTGCTTACCTCTGACCTGTTCTCAAAGTATTTGGGTCCTATCTTTTTAACACAAGCTTAAGCTTGGTTACATTGAAATCCTCCCCTCTTTTCTATGCAACTTGCAGCTGGGGTCTTGTTGAGGTGAAGCAGACTGTTAGCTGTTGGGTAGAAAAGAGAGGATGAGTGCTGCCAAGGGCAGGAGGATTCTGTGTCAGGATGCTTTAGGGGATGAAACGTACAGCTGTGGGTGCCCGTAGACTGAGTTGGCAGCCAAGTCCCGGGAGGTTATAGAGAAGGGATGTGGGATTCCAAGGCTACAGGGTGCATGGGCACGGTGTCACTGTGGTGAAGCCAGTGTCGTGCCAAAGAGGCAGTCATGGGTGAGCACAAAGGGCAGGAGGAGGGTGGTGTGTGAAAGCAGAGGATGGCAGCAGTGCCTGAGGATGCTTCTGCTGGGTGCAGTAATTGTAATGAAGTGCGATGTTAGTCAGGTTGTGCCTGCGAATGAACTGGGGTTGGAGTGGGATGGAGTGGGGCTACAGAGCTGACACTCCAGAGAGCAAAACTGTGTCCAGGCTTAGTAGGTGGTTAGAGAGGTGACTGCCTTTCAAAGCTTCAGATCTAAGTTGTGGTTTGTGAGAGCTGCGGGTAAGATAGTAACAAAGCAACCTCATTAAAAGGGATCTTGGCAGGCAGGGAGGATAGAGTCTGTGTAAGTCCAGGACACTTAATCTTTGGGGATACACTGAGACAAACTGCCAGAGTAGTTTTGCTTTACTGGGATGAAGGGTGTATGGATGTTTGTTGGGGGAGGAAGACCAGAGGGTTATTAGGTTTTTGAGGAGACAGGGATATTCTTTGTGTGAGAAACACAGCAGCTGAGGGCATGCAGGCTGGGAAAACGCTAGCAAAGAGCCCCAGCCTTGGTTTCATTCCTCAAGGCCTCTTTCACATCGCTGTTGTGGCATTCTGCCACCTGGCTGTGACCCTAAAGCTGCCTGAAGGACCGAATAAAGGTGAACTGGCAGTGCCTGGCCTGGTGGGAAGTGGGAGTGCAAATGTACTGACCTCTCTTGGAGGGCAAACTGGAGCTGCTCAGGGGTGCTGGTTGCATAGAGGCAGTTGGGTTCTGGTCTGTGCCCACAAGTGGGCACTGCACTCTGGCTAAACTGCTCTTGCAGCCTTATTCTGCTCTGGCTGCATCTCACATCTCTGGGTCTTGTCTCAGCCCAAAAGAGCCCTGCTTTGTTATTCTCTATCTAGGATGCTGAGGAGATGAGTTCTCTTGCTCTGTTATGGACAAGGACCTGTGTACCTCCTGGGAGCTGATGTGTTCAGAGATAGCAGAGGGGAAATGCAGTGTGCTGAAAATACCTGGGTTAGATAATGTAATGGTTCCCCAGGCTTTAAATTCCACTGCAGGAGCACATCTGCCATTAGTTATCAGGGCTTATGGAGGATCAGTGTTAGATTACCAGGGATGTCTGATTGCTATTCAAACTGAAGCTGCTGCATTCTGTCCAGGCAGAGCTCCAACTCTTGCTGCATGGTAAGGGAGAGCCTGAAAACAGGTTCAGAATGCTGTGGCTCACATGATGAACTGTGGTGCAATATGAAGGCTCTAAAGCCACTTAATACATTGCCTGTAGATAGCAGAGAGGCTTGGGTAGGCTCTTAAGAAAGGGAAACAGGATGGGTAACAGAAATCTAGACCTTAAGCTTTCTTGTCATCACTGTCCCTGTTTACACAAGTGGCTTTCTGGATAAAGCAGCTGTTGGAGAGGAGTTTTGGCTTTCTAGCTAATAACAGTGCTTTATGACAGAAGTTGTAAGGATGTAATTACAGTATAAATAAGGAAAAATAGTTGTAAAAACAGCATCTAAGACAAAGGGGTGGTGGGGAGTGTCACTCATCTGTGAAAGGGCCTTGGGCAGTGCTTTGTCACACAAGGAAGATGAAGATCATAGTCTAGAGAGCTACTCTGTGAGCATTCAAGAAATTATCTGTAGGAATAGCTCCAGTGGAAAGGTGTCACTTCCTGTCCTTGATTGGGGTTAAAGATCTTGTTGAGAGAGAAATTGCAGTCTCTTTTGGGGTACATCTAAGTATTTCAGTCTGCTGAAATCCACAGCCTACAACCAAGTGAGGCCAGACTTGTGTTGATATCTGCTTTAAGTTATCCTTTCCCTGTAACTGGCAAAGCTTAGATGTGAAGGGTTGACAAAGCAGCTTGTGCAGCTCCCCTGAGCCAACAGCTGGTGGGTCAGTATATGGAACAGGCAGAGGACTAATCCCTGGAGGCATACACTGGCTTTAGTATGCTCAGGAACAGAGTAGCACTATTAACAGTGTGGATTCCCTGTGGCAGAAGCTCTCAATCCTTAGAAATGAAACAATTTCACAGTAACTCTTTGCTTACTATTTTGCTCCTAACCTCTGGTACCAGTGTGAAGGGACAGCTGAGTTAGTGCTATACACAGCTCACTTTAGACTTGAACATCAGAAAAGCACAGGGTAAGCATTAGAGAAGACTTGACTTCAGAATTCAGTAGGGTTTATTCTACAAATCTTAGATCAATGCCAATGATACAAGTTTTATGAATTCTCATTAAAAATACAAGTCAGTATAAAGATTCCAATAGTAATATAATGCACGATGATTCCGTTTCAAAACTGAAGGAATGAATCTGGGTTTTGGACCATGCTACAGGAAAGGGGAACACAATGTAGAATAAAGATTTTTTTAGTTTACCTCCTTTACTTTAGGAGGGGCCTGTGCCTTATTGCCACAATACCTGAAAAAGCAATATGAAGTGCATAGCAGCCTTGCCTGCTTGTCTAGGCAAAACTGTTGAATTCAGTATCATAGTCCTCCCCCTCTCCCCAGTTCTGTTCATTAAGGTACATTTTGATAGCCTGATACCACTATAATAACTTAAAGCTATTGCAACACCATCCCCTGTAATGATTATAAACAGGCCTTTGAACCTTAAAATGCTCTTGTGATGTACCAAAACTTTTCCACTGTTTTGCTTGGTCTTTCCAGGAACACCAAATACTGATTGAAATCAAAGGCGACTTAGTTCTATGTTCAAAACTCTCCTGTCTATGATTTTTTTTTTTTTTTTCAAATGAAGTCTCAGTGCAGTCCAATACTCAAATGTGTTGTTTGTAGCTTCAGGCACAGTTACAATATGAGACATTTTCTTGAACCTAGCCCTCTGATCTGATGAAAGGTGTTACAGCTTTCACTGAACAGTTGAAATCTGGCCACAGAATTGTTAGACTGAATGCTTTGGAGTGAGGAAGAACAAAACCATCCTTTCTTTCTGGTAGCTGCCTGCACTTAACAAGAGCATTAGGCTTAAGAAAGCCATACCCTAAGCCTAAATTTTAGAGGAAGTTTACCCCAAGAGGTAACTCTTGACAAGATGTGCACCTCATCCCTCAACTGTACATACATCTGTTTATTCCCAGTGACATTTTCACCCTGCCAAACATAACTGGCATCTCTCTCTCGTTGAACTCGGCCATTTCTGGTAGCAGAACCACATTAACATCACAGAGCAGGTATCATGCATCCATCTGCAGAAGCAGACAGGGAAACTAGGCTTAACAATAGGCATACATTTCCAAACAGAATTTTGGTGCAGACAGTGACATGAAACCAAAACTCAGCTTTTACCAGAAGATTAGCATAATACAACCCCCCCCTCCCTCTGCCAAAATACTGGGTAAAGAGAAAAAAAAAAAAAAAAAAGGCTGCTGACTTACACGCATCAGTTAAAGGAAAAAAAAAACCCAAAATAACTCCCTGTTGCATAAATGGAGCAGCAGCACAAAACAAGCACAGGCTTGGTTATGCAGATACATCTTCTCTCCTGTAGAGATTTGCAAGAGTTCTCCACCCAACATCGCGCTCTGTCGTGTTTTAGCATCGCAGCAGTGGTGGCAAAGTCCAGCCCGAAGCCACAGTGCAGGCTAAAGGGCACACTGAATGCTGCTGTGCTTGCTGTGAGTACACACTGTCAGCCTTGAGTTGTCTCTGTAGTAAATGTACTCTAACAGTCATGTTTAGTCAGAAGTAAAAAAAAAAAAGTTCAGTATCCCATTCTGGGCTGACAACAAAATAGAAGGATGTCATTTAACTGCATATATTATAGAAAACAGGTTTACTTTGCATTTAAAGTCACATTTAATACAAGACAAGTTGGTCTGAAACTGAACTGATTCTGTTGGGAACAAAGTATGGCACAGATTCCCAATAGCTATGGACACTGTGTAAATAACACTTTGGGCGCCCCCCCCCCCCCTTCTCTTTGTAGTGATTATCAATTCGCCAAAAATAGTCTTAACAGTCAAAAGGGAAGAGCAGAGGAAAGCAGATTTAGGAGAAAAAAAAAAAAAAAAAAAGCAGAGGTGTCTAAGAATTGAAAATAAATTACTTTTGTAAGAAACTTTTACTTCATGTTTGAAAAATGCATTCTCTCCTCAGAACAAATGCCACTGTAATTAAAAAAAGGGGGAGGAAAAAACAGGGGAAAAAAAAAAAGGAATTGCAGTAGCAGACACTTGCACTCAAAGGAGAACATGCAAAACTGATGGCTGAAAAAATTCTGCATAAAAATCCAAGACCTGAGGCAAATATTTGCCCCTCCCCCCCAACTCCCATGTGGTTTTAGGGACCCCAGACCATCATTAGCTTTGAGTGCAGTGTCTCTTGCTTCCAATCGGTGGGGGCAACACATGACAGAAGCTTGTCTCCTGACAGCTGTGCTCTCCCAGGTGTCTGAAGCAGAAACAGTCTCAGCTGCATTTTAAAATACCAATGTGAAACTGCTGCAGGAAAGTATACAATCAGAATTCAAGAAAAGGTCAAAATCCAGTGAAGGAAAAAAAACCAAAATGTTTTGAGCTCTACCCTGTGCCATACACTTCTTAAAAAAAAAAAAATTAAGACAGAAACCCAGATTTTATTAATACACCCTCTTTAAATTGTTTATTCTGAAAGCAGCTCTTAATGCAAATCAAAAGCAGTTCCTGAGTAACTGCAGTAAACAGTGTCTTTTAAATAGTTTTGCGCCTCAGCTCTTCTGTTTTGGTTCTTCCTTGGTTTTTCTCCCTAGTTTTCAAGTTTAATCTCAGTTCTTCTTTTTTTTTTTTTTTTTTTTTTTAATCCTTTTATTCTTTTTCAAAAAAATGTGCAAGTTCAGTTAGCATCATTTCCAGAAAAGTCCACAGCTTTGCAGGTCTTCCTGCAAACAACTCTAAGATCTGCAGGTATGCTAGGTTGTACTCCTATCCCTATTGCAGATTTTGCTCTCAAACCTGTACAGCATGCACCTTCACGTCTTCTTCAGCATACGCCGCGACTGCCACGTGTGGAACTTATTGTAGGCTGTCTGCAGCATCTCTTCTATATGACTTATCAACTGAAACAATAAGAGGGGAGGAGAAAAAAGAGGTCTCAGCTACTGGAAAAGTTCCCCTCCTGTCCCCTCGATCAGCTGGATCCTTTTTATTCACTTTGCAGAATCGTCAGGGTTGGAAGTGACCTCAAGGATCATCTAGGTCCAACCCCCCTGCTATGGACAGGGACACTTTCCACTGGGTCAGGTTGCCCAGAGCCACATCCAGCCTGGCCTTAAGTGTCCAGGGATTGGTGTTCCACCACCTCTTTGGGCACCCTGTTCCAGTGTATCACCACCCTTCTGGTGAAGAACAACTTCCTAACACCTAAACTAAATCTACCCTCCTCTAGCTTGGATCCATTCCCCCTAGTCCTATCTCCTATCACTACCCAGTATCTTATAAAGTCCCTCACCAGCCCCCTTTAGATATTAAAAGGCCAAAATAAAGTCTTCTCAGAGCTTTCTCTTCCTCTCCTGTCCCCTCCATCAGTTGGATTCCTTTTATTCACTTCCCCTCCATCAGCTGGATCTCTTTTACTCAGTAAGAGTAATCTCACTGAAATGAGAGGTATGCCAGAGTCTTCAAGGCCCTTTCTCTATCTACTGCAAAGTATCTTTAGAGGGAGTAATTCACAGAGCTACTATGCTGAGGTCACATTTAATTGTGCTCTCTGTTCCAGTATTTAGTCTGTCACGACTGCAAGTCTGATGTGCTGGGAGACAGTTTTGAAGCTGCTAGGTTCCACTTCCTGGTGGAACTGAAAAACGGAACAGGACTTGCCTGTTTTGTCATCTCCAGAGGTCATTTAAAAATTGTGGTTCTTGACAGCTTCTGCTATTGCTCAAAGTTGAGGCAACTTAAGGGAGAGCAGACATGGCTAACTGGGTACTCAATCCCTCTCCCCATGTCCTAGCTAACAAATTGCCCTCAGATAAGAAGCGACAAAGCTAATATCCTCCAATAATTATTATTCAAAATTATTAATATGCACCCATGTAATTTAAAGAGTGTTTGTCTCCTTACATTTGTGCTTAAATACTGTTTCTGAAGCTTTTCTTGGAATGGGCAGAGCTTTGTAACCTGAAATCTTTCCAAGTTGCTCCTCATTTTCACAACCTGAGAGAGAAAGAGAAACCAGCATTATAATCACTTGCAGAGAAGCTTCATCTCCTTTACAAAACCTGTTCTCCCACAAAACACTTCGTAACTAATTTTGGGGGGTACTCAAGTCTCTAACAGTTCTTGAGTGTTTATTTCTGAGAGACAAGTGCAGGATAACTGAACGTGTAGTGTGGCACTGTCACCATTATTGCATTGTCAGGGAGCACTACAGGTAAAATGCTCCCTAAAATATCCCTTTTTTTTTTTTTCCTTCAAGCAGAGGCTTTTCAGGCCACACTGGCAGCAGAAAACCTAACATTATCTGAACACACTTCTTAATCTTTGTGATCCATGTGAGGTCAAAAGAAAGAATGGCAACAGGAGAAAGTCAGGATCACATAGCTGGTTGTAGACAGACATCTGTTCTTGGGAGCACCTTTGTTCTAGAAAGCAGTTCTGAGCCTATGACCTGAGCAATTTTTGCAATGGATAGGAGAGTAAGGCAAACTTTCTTGTGACTGCAGAGGTTACATCTTAGTGTAAGGGGAAGGGGAGGTGTGTTTTAAACTGGCAATAAGAAATCGACAGCTGGCATAGAGCTGGCCAGCTCTGTTTTGACACTGGCTGCAGCAACTGCTCCTGAGGGTGGCTAACGGATATGGAGGGAACCAGGATGATTTCAAGCAGCAGTTCTGCTGGTGATGCTGAAAACAGTTTTACATTGCTTTGTGACCTTCAGTTCTAGGGACAGGTGCTGCACTGATGTACAGCACGTATCTTAGTTCTGAACTTAGAATCATAGAATGCTTTAGGTTGGAAGGGACCTCAAGGATCATCTAGTTCCAATCCCCTGCCATAGGCAGGGACACCTCCCACTAGAACAGGTTGCTCAACTTCAAGCTGACAGTCACTCTAAACCATGACCTGGCCACATCAAAACCAGGGCCACAGCAGGAAAGCTCTGCCCCTACCTTTTCTTCTAGGAATGGCGTATTAACAGGAAAGCAGGACCAGAAGTGTCGTAGCAGCTCCCCTACTGCCACATACAAGTGTTTTAATTCAGACTGAATGTCATTTGGCACCATCTCTGCAACAGGAAAGAGATTTTGTCATGTCACTCAAAACTAACACACGAAAAATGAGAACATCAGGCTGGTGAAGGAGTTCAGCAGTATATACTTCTACTAGAATCACAGAAAGGTTGGCTGGGAAGGAGCACTGAGGTGCCTCACAAGCTGAAAGGAGGACTATCAGCTATGCCAGATCAAGTCAGACACTGTGGCTATATAATTAGAACCTTGTATATTATATAGGGAGAGCTATGCTGGGCAAAGAATGAACACCAAACTTATTCTAGGATCAGAAGCAGTGTACTTGAGTAGCTCTAATAGTGTGGCAGCACTGCTGATGGGACCAGCACCTTGTTCTTTTACAGCACAACACTAAATACTCTGTTCTGGATGCTGTAAGGTTTCCCCCCTCCGTTTTGTTGGCAATGAGAATATGGTCACAGCATATGGAGGATGAAAAATCCACCCAGGAACAAGGAACTGTATCCCAGATACTCAAGAAAGCAAAACAGGGTTCAAAACAGGGAAGGAACCAGTCATAAAAAACAGGCAAAAAGCACCAGCAGTCAGTGAAGATGACAGGAGCATGGTGAGCTGAACAGTCAATAGAGATCTCTAGGACAAGGCTGTTTTAAAGCAACAGAACAACCCAACAACCTCTCCCTCAGAAAACCCCATGTGGTGGTCATGGTGGTAGTGTAGTGTAGCAACCACTGTCTCAACCAGGATGGGCAGGAAAACCTTACTACTTTCCTTCCACTGCCATAAAGAACCCACACTTGGCTTTTTCAGTTTTCTGGATCAGTTTCTGCTGCTCTTCAGACCAAGTAACAGAAGTTAAACTATAGAAGACTGCTAAAAAAAAACCTATCTTGTGAGAACAGGGGCTCACTGCCATGAGACTACAGAGAATGGAACTCAGACTGGCAGGAGTGTGACAGGAGGGAAAGAGGTGGTTGAATGGAGACGTGAGAAGGGAGGGATTTCTGTTTTGCCCTTGCAGCCTACAATTAAGTCATCCTTTTTCACAGCGCATTGTGGATCTTAAATGCAGACTGCAAAAAACCCTAATTCCAGAGAATTATCTAGACTGTGCCTTCTTAGAGCTTTCCCAAAGGCTCTGTCTTTATTTTCTAAAATTCAGGGCAACAACAAAAAATAGAAAATAGAAATGCTGAAGAAGAAAAACTCATGATCTGTAAGGGGACTCGGTGCATCCTTCATCACTTGCACTTTTCTCTCACTCACTTGCCTCAGCACTGGTGTAGCCAGTACCACCCTGGTGTGTGGCCGTGTTGTTGCTTTTCTTTTGCTGCTGCACCCCAGCAATATTCCAGCTACATGTTTCCATAATTTCCTGTATCAGTGTAACATACTCTAAGGGGCAGATGACAGGCAAGCCAGGCAGTGCTGTACAATGCAGTCAGACAGGATTACAGTATCATACACCCTAGAGCCTTACGGTTTATGGCTTGCTGTGTTCCACCCTGCATAAGTGCTCCTCCAGGTGACAGGGCTGCAATAGTGCTAGCAGCATCACTGCTTGAAAGAACCTGAAGGGAGAAAGGGAACAAATATTTCAGATCACATTTTGCAACAATAGCTGTTACAAATAAGTTGCATCTTTGTCATTGGAGTTCGAATACAGTGGAGGAGATTCAGTGGAATTTCTGATGAAGAGTTTTACTCTTCTCCACAATTGGACAGTGTCACAGTTCATGTTTTCAGTGAAATCTCTGAGCAATTATGGACAAACCAACCCTTTGTTTACCCAATAAATATCCTGTCTGTGTAGTTACACTGAAATAAGGCAGAGGGCTACTATATAAAAATGGGACATGTTTAGAGCTGTGGCTGCTTTACTTAGGGCCAAATCTAAATTTACTAAGAAATGATATTCAGGTACTGGCTGGGGAGATTGGCTACAAGGCTATGCTGCCCTCCAATTGCCAGGACAAAGCTTTTGTGCAGCCCACAGTGAGATCTCCATTCTATCCAAGTGTATTTGGTAGTGAAAGACCTGTTAATTTATGAACCTGCCTGTTTTGACCTCCTAGGACCTTTACATCCTAAATTTCAGGAGGTGGGATCAATACTATTGGCCTGTGCTTCATGTTGCATGGTAATTCTGCTTTACTACTTTATAGCTTTCCATTTCCTCAAAGGCTGTGGTAACAGTAGAATATAACTGAGTATCAGCAAGGACTCAGTTTCCTATTGTTTAGATTTTAAACACAACAGCTCAAAAGGTATTGCCTAAAGTTGTAAAGTAAATTGAGTAACATAAAATTATTTGAGATAGTGAAGAAAAACAAGCTACTAAAAATCAAGAAAGGAATTTTTTTTGGGAGTATTCTTCCATACCTGAGTTAGTTTGGGTACATATGCTTCCATTTCTTGCCTAATACTATTAAAAGAATTAATTATATCCTGACTGGTTGCATATTGCTGTGATTGAATTGGAGTTGGACCATGATAATACCTGTGAGGTGAGAAAAGGAAAGAGAAGACTATTAGCAGGAGTGGTGCTAAAAGAGAGGGCAAACTCAGTGGACAGTTCTTCAAATGTTTCCTATTTCAGATGCTTTGCAACTGCTGAGGGTATCATCTAAATCTTACTTACTGACAAAGTAAAATGCATTGCCACCTGGGAAGAGGATGGTGTAGCAGGAAAATAAGAGAAGAGAATCTGACAGCATAATTTTGCTAATGAAAAGCTACCTTGTGCCACCCAGCTCTGGAAGTATCATTAGAATGGGCGAATTCACACCACACAGGACTGAAACTAAGCTAAGTGAAGTTATGTTTACATTGGCTGTGGTATCACTCCTTTTCTGAAGCTGCAGCTACGGCTCTCAAACTCTGAAGTCTAGAAAGAGACCTATTACTAGAAAAATACTAGACCAGTGAGCAGACCAAACTATCCCAACTACGTATTTTTTGCCTGGGAGTAGATCTTCCTTGCAATCATCTTTATTTTCACATGTAATACATTCTGCACTGTAAGCTGGGTCGCAGTGCTGAACTGGGAATGCAAGGCTGTTAGACTGTCACAGAAATTACATGTCAAAACCCTTCAGCTAGGCTTCCAGGCACCTACCCTGCTGAAAAGCAAGATGAAATCAAAATACAAATTTAAGTGGGACTTGCTTGGAAGCTGGTTGATTCAGGAGTTCACAGGATGTTAGAGGTTGGAAGGGATCTCTGGAGATCTTTGAGTCCAACCTCCCTGCGAGGGCAGGACCATATTACCTAGCACAGGTTGCACAGGGACACATCCAGACAGAGCCTGAAAGTCTCCAGAGAAGGAAACTCCACAGCCTCTCTGGAGAACCTGTGCCAGTGCTTTGGGACCCTTACAGTAAAGAAGTTCCTCCTCATGGTGAGGTGGAACTTCCTGTGCTGTAGTTTACATCCACTGGCCCTTGTCCTGCTGCAGGGTGCAAGTGAGCAGAAGCTGTCCCTGTCCCTTCCTTCCTGAGCCCTCAGATATTTACAGATGTTGATTAGATCCCCTCTCAAGTCTTCTCTTCTCCAGACTAAACAGCCCCATGTCTCTCAGCCTCTCCTCATCAGGCAGTGCTTCAGTCCCTTAATCATCCTTGTAGCCCTCCATTGGACTCCCTCAAGCAGATCCCTGTATCTCTTGAACTGGATGCAATATTCCATGTGAGCTCTGACCAGGGCAGAACAGAGGGAAAGGCAGAACCTCCCTCAGTCTGCTGGACACACTCTTGCTAGCTTCCTACACTTAACATACACCTGACTGTGGCACAAAGACTAAACCAGCTGGTTCTGTGCAGGCTGCAATGAGAGACTTGCAAGACTGCATGTGCTGAAGTAGCTGTGTGTGTTTTGTTAACTTACCTATCAGACTTCTTTAAGTTTAGTGCAATAGTTTTAACGCTATCATTCTTTGTTAAATCTTCATATTCAATGGCCTCCTGCAGTTTCACCTAAAATAAGCCAAATAGTTACACACATTACTAATGAGGGCACAGTTTGATGTGCTGAGTCCTTTTTTCCAGCTCACCAAGTCTGAGAGGAAAGGCTACTAAAACCTTAAAGGAAACAGAGGTGTGGAATGGTCCATGTCTGCTTTCCAGAGAGAGCAGTGCCCAGCACTGTTTGAAGTGTGCAATTTGGAAACCTTGGCACTACTACTTTTTCTGATGGTTCTGGCCAAAATTTGGGAGGCCTCACCACTTCTAGATCATTCTTTGCACTATTTATGTCCAGCCATCTTCAGATCAGCAGAAATAATAGTGATTTAATGGCTACTGTTTAGGGATGTAAGACTAAAACCACAACTGCCCAAGCTATGTGGTGACAGAGCATTAGTGCCGAGAAATAGCAGCACAGTGATACCAGACTTTGCACAATCTGAAAACTGCTTTTGAAGTCTCCTATTCTCATGCTACTCTTTCACTCCTCTCTTCATATATATCCTAGTCCTACCATATCATTTTCTCCCCTGTAAAAATTGCAGCTTTCAGGAGGTCAAATCTGTTGAACTCCTGCATGCTTACCACAATGTGTATTCTACAACCTTTTCTGCAATACACGTAGCTTTTGAGTCCCCCTGGCACTTGCTATTTAGGCTGTCAACTCCAGCAAGAGCATTCAGTTCAGGTCTGCAGCAATTACAGTACTCTCTTCCACTTTGCAAGCTGCTATGTTTAGTCTAAACCAGGCTGCTGCCCTGTATTTCAGTGCCCCAGGTGTCACTGTGCGATCAACTTAACCTCACTTCAGCTTCTAACCTTAAGGCTGCCATGTGCCGGTTTAATTATCCCCTCTACAAGCAATACACTTGATTGATAGGTTAATATTGGTGCTTGAACACCAATACCCCTTTCATATGGATGGTCTCTAGAAGTTGTCAGGCACTTGAAGAAAAGAAAAATGGGGGGGAGGGGACAAAAATAGAACTGCACTGAAGGGGAAGAAGCAGATTTTTGGGTCCACTCGGAGGAAGGCTGGAATGTTTATCTTGCTGGGCACTGCTGAAAAGATGCACAAAGCAATACCTCCAGGTGTAATTTCTTTGCCTTTAACAGAGGCACCAAGCTTCTTACGGGCCCTCAGGTTCTTATGGTAGACACTTCTAAGCAAAGCTAAATAAAGGATCATTTTAGATGCATCACAAAACAAGTATGGAACCTTCAGCAATCTTTTGAGCTTCCAGTTGCATTCAATTAGAATTGCATCAGCTAACTTTATACCTTTTTCATTGGTGGCTGAAAGAAATCTGAATCCCTGGAGTTTCCATCCGTACTGCTGGTCTCACTGTAATGGTCATTTTGTGCTTCTCTTAAAATAGAGAAACAGCATTAAGAAGAATTCACCTCACATTAAACTTAAGATACAAGCTAGAGACAAAGTAAATACATCTGTTGCAAAAGTTTTATAGACATGTTCACGTACTGCATGTCAATTCCTTTCCCCTGGTGTCTCCATTTCTAGCAGTTGATCTAGACAGAAGGAACCAGTTCCTCTAATAACTGTCAAGAGGGACATCCACTAGTAAGGGTGCTTCTCCCTCTCCTCAGAAACAGCAGCATGCCAACAATGCAACACAAAAATCATGACTAAGTTAGAAACAATCTGCCTACTTATGCCAACCAGGTATGAGCAGAGCTATGGGAGCCCTGAGATATGGCTGTTTTGGAGTAAGAGTTACTGTTTTGCCTCTGAGCTGAGAAACAGAAACAGACGTTACCCAGAAGAGATTCTTTTAAGGTCCAATGTTCAATTTGTGCAAGGCAAAAACAACATGAGGGAGCACAGCTACACAGAAGAAAGTATTTGATTAAGATATCTTGCAGGTCAGGTCTGCAGGGTTTGGGTAGAGTAGGAACCCCTTGGTGGATGTTTATAAACAGGTTGTAAAGCAGATTTCACATCAAACCCATTTCATGCCTCTCTTAATTTGTGAAGCTGTAAACATATGGAAACATACTGTAAACATATGTAGCCACCTAAGAGGGTCATTTGGTTTTTCTTTTTGGTCAGGGGCAGCAGGGCATTGCACTGGAGGAATTGTTAATCTGATCCACCTGTGACACACTGGATTTTTGCTTCCTCATTTACTTACATCCATGCACCCCACTACAGGAAGCTCCAACAGACCTGCACCTGGGAGGCAGTCAATAGAAACTCCCTGCCCCAGACCTCACTGCCACACAGCAAACAGAATACTGCTTTCTGCAGCCTTCACCAGGGCTACAGATTTATGGCAGAAACTTCCCTTCCCTTTTCACCTGCTTTCTGTGATAACTCAGCTAAGGACAGCATTTATCATCTCAGACAGCTATGAAAAACTTTACTGAAGTAAAATGGAACCTGAAGGCATTTTCATTTGTCATAAAAATTAACAGAAAGGGTTGGGTGAATAACTGAGATGTATTTTTTGTTTTGGAAGCTCCTTAAAACTTGTTACAGAAAGGCTTTCACAGAAGACTGAAACTTACTGTTTCCTGAGGCCAGCTGCAAGGACCATGGCACTATGATGATTAAAGCGTTTTATAATGGCAGCATTGCTACTTTCTCTAGCAGATTTTGAGGTGTTTGATGTGGAGGCCACTGAAGCAACACCATAGCCCTATGAAGAAAACAATGTTAGCTGCCTCCTGCCCCAAAACCAGGACAATTCTCTTTTCCATTGAGTCAGGAAGCTTTTGTGTCACCCCCCCGAACTCTACTGAGTAATGCTGTCTGAAGCAGTATTTTACTACCTTGCCCCACCATCACCTTTGAAAAATCTCTGCAGGTTATTTTATTCTTGGCAGTTTAGAGGTGTCTGAGAGAAGAAAAAAATAAATCTTAGATAGTTTTATACATCCATAATAGAAGTAAACCCAGAACTTGAAAAAAAGGATCGCTTGCACAAAACAGACAGGCTCGGATGGCAAATAAGAGTTATCAACTGCTTTGCTGATCTCTCTTTTAACATCTTGTGGGCCACCAGCAGCCCCCAGGCTAAGTGACACCTGTCAGGAGGATGTGATATCACCAGGAATTCAATCTCAAGTCTTGATCTTGGCAGTGTTCCCCACTTCCCAGCTGGTTGAAGACAACTCCCTTCACCCCACATGCAGTATCATGCCTGCAGCTAACCAGCCTCAAAAGCTAACGAGGGCAGTTTGCATGTCCAATCATACCTATTCTAAACTCCAGCCCACTTTCACACTGTTACATTTGTGCAACTCTTACCAAAAAATAACCAACCCAAAACTCAATCCAAAAGTTAGAAATGCAGCATCATTATTAATTAAAACTCAAAAATTCAAGTGTGGGCATCATTAAGTTACTTCACATCATGGTACATCACTTACAGTAATTCTTTGAAGTTGCACTTTGGAGGCAGATAACGGTTCAAATTAGTTCTTATGTTCTTAGCTAAACGTAGTATTTCAAGCTAAACAAAGTTGTGTCAAGCCTCCTTAAAATGAAGCTTCATCAAATGGCAATGTTCAAAATGAGAACAAAGGCAAAGACCTTTTTTTTCCCTGCTTTGTGCTACTCTTACAGCTTCTAGAAGGTAGAAGAAGCTGGAGAGTCAATTTTAGACCAAAAAAAAGCCATCCAAGTGGAATGATAACTCTTTGGAACGGGGAAATCTTGCTTTTGTACCCAGCACACTAAGGCAGGCAGACATGTGAGGTGCACAAGTCTGTGGGCACAGTCTCAATCTCTTTACAAACAGACAGCTGTGTACATGCTGACTACCCAGCCACTGCAGCAGCCTAGTAAGTGATGTGGGATTTGTAGTTAAGAGGAGAAAGACCCTCAATGAAACTAAAGGGGGACAGGGGCTTGTTATTTTTTCTTCCCAACTACTTACTTCATCTAATGATTTATCATCCAAAGCTGTTAAATCTATCAGGGGGTTTTTTACTCCTTGAGACACCATTGTTTTTAAACCTGTATGAAAAACAAAACAAAGTAAAGAACCATGAAAAAAATTTATCTAAACAAGTGATTGTGGGATTATTAGATCATGTTTAACCTTGAAATGGAGAAGATGCAGATATTCTGCAGACACCTAGCTATTATTGCCACTCTTTTTCAAAGTTTCATTTAAAAATAAGCAATAAAGCTGCACAGCTATAGTAAAGGATTGCTAATTAGTGAAGTTTTCATTGACTTCTATACCTCCTGAATACTATTTGGCTAAAAAATATAGATTGAAGATGTAGTTGTACTAGTTGGAACTGGAAGCCATCATAAAACAAGTATGGAACCTACAGCATTCTTTTGAACTTCAATTAGAATTGCATCAGCTGACTTTATACCTTTTTATCTTTATTTATATCTATATATCTTTAGTTGAAAGAAATCTGAATCCCTGGGAAGCCTTAATTGTGTGTTTCTTCTAATTTTGGCACTGTTTTGCTGGCCTGCCTTAGGTAGAATGGTGATTTGTATCTGGTGATAGCTTTTATTTGTGAAGGGTTGTGTACCCCTAACAGAATGTTAGAGTAACACATTAAGGGATGGTGTTAAGTGATCTCAATTCTCCATGTTTCTGTTATCGTCACAAACCTACCTCTAAAATTGAATAAAAACTGAAGCCTGCTAATATGTGAAGTTTTCACATTAAAAAGGCTGACAGGAAATGGTAATGGGCTGGAAAGTCTTAAAGAAGAGCCATCTTTGTCTGCAGACTGATGTGTAACAAAAGCTGCAGGTGCTGTCAGTTGTGGACATACCACAGAATGACTCTGTATGTAAAACTGTTCCAGTAACTGATGGCACAGCCCGGCCAATCTGGCACTACAGTATATAGGATCATAGAATGGTTTGGGTTGGAAGGGACCTCCAAAGCTCATCCAGTCCAACTCCCCTGCAGTAAACAGGGACATCCTTCATTAGATCAAGTTGCCCAGAGCCCTGTCAAGCCTCACCTTGAGTATCTCCAAGGACAGGGCTTCAACTCCTTCCCTGGATAACCTGTTACAGCATTTTACTACCCTCATGGTAAAGAGCTTGTTCTGAACATCCAACCTAAATCTATGCTTCTCTAAATTCAAACCATTGCCTCTCATCCTATCACCCCAGGCCTTTGTAAACAGGTCCCTTTCCAGCTTTCTTGTAGGTCCCCTTTGGGTAGTTACTGTTGCACGAGTTGCAATGAAGTTTACTTCTAGTGCTATCACTTTCTCAAAGGCTAATTTGTTTCCAGAAATGCAGTGGCTAGGAAGCACAAACAGCAACAAACCTGTAGCTAGCTTCCAGTGACAACTATGGCTTTTGCTTTACAGTTCCACAAGCAAGATGCCCCTTGAACAAAGAAAGGCAAATTCCTAATTTCAGCTTTGCTGAATTACTAGATCCACCTCTTGCTGGGAAGTGGTGTGCTCTATGGCATAAGCTCAGACCCTGGCAAGCCTGCTGCAAAGTCACAAAGCTTACCTTTTTCATCCAGTTTGGCACATTCTGCAAAAAGGTCTTTTGAGCCTGTGTTGAGCCTGTCCCGATGGAAATAATGAGACTGAAAAAATCGTGTCCAGAATTCCTTCTCCATCATATTATGTGGAACATTTTCTGCATATTTCATTTTTACTGTGAACAAAACCCATAATGATTATGAACTGTTTCACAAATCTTTGATGTCATAGACTTAGAGCATCAAACAGCGGCTTAGGTTGGAAGGGACATTAGAGATCATCTACTCCAATCTCCCCACCATGGGCAGGGATGCTTAAGGCCTCATCCAACCTGTCCTTCAACCCCCCCAGGGAGGAGGCATCCACAACCTCTCTGGGCAACCTATTCCAGAGTCTCACCACCCTTGTTCTGAAGAATTTCTTCCTAAGATCCAGTCTAAACCAAGTCACTCTCAGCTTGAAACCATTCCCCCTTGTCATGCTATTTTATGTTAAAGCTCCCTTGCTGGCTTCCTTGCTTTGCCTAGCGCTGCCTTCGCTCATGCTGACCAAATGTTAAGGGCATGCAGGAGCAAACAGATACCTTGCAATGCTGCCTAATGCTTTGAAAAAGAAATGCATCATGAAAATAAATAAATAAATAAGCTGAATTGCATGTGCACAAGAAGTCTGATTTGCCAGAGTTTTTGTTACCCTCAGCTTTTTGAGCTAGGGGTTAAAGTGAGCCAGTGCCAGCATTCAGGGTAATGGCAAGAAAACAATGGAAATCAGATGATTATCCTTCCAAAGGTGATTTAATGAAAAATAACGATTAAGAAGCTGAGTAGGGGAGTATCATGCAAGCCAAGTGTCTAGCAACCAGCTGTTGCTTTTTTTTTTTTCTTTTTCTTATTAAACATTTCAACTTGTGCTGACCTTTATATATATGTGTGTATATATATATATATATAAAAAAATGTAAAAAATATATGTAAAAGAAAAGGTCAACACAAGTTGAAATGTTTTAATCACCAAAAGAAAATCAATTTTTTGCTTCAAAAGCAGCTTTTAACACATGCTACTTGCCACCCTTCAAATGAGGCAGGGCACATCATCTGAAGGACTGAAGACAGGGGTCCTTCATACTGCCAGACTCAGCTCAGTCTTTTCATTCCAGTCATTTCATAGTAAGCCAGTAAAAGAGAGCTGTTAAATGCATGTCTGTGTTAGGTAAGCCACTGTTCTCACCTGCAGGGTATGTCCGGAATATGGATTCAATGATATCTGAAGTCAAATTATACCTCAGACCATTGCAGCCATCGGTTTGAGGCCGTACATCAGCCTAAAATAAAAGCACAGAGAGGAAAAACAATCATCTCTGAAGGCCTCCAGTGAGCGGAGAAGGGAAACAACAGCTATCTTGCAACCATATTCTGCTGCAGATAAAATAATCTTCTTCCTCCAATAATCCACAGCAGATTTGATCATAGAGAGGTGTTTTGGGAATAGGAAATGGAAGAATGTGCATTAATTACTTATTGCCACTTAAAGGACAATTCACCAAGGAGACTGAAAGCTTTAGAAGATGAAAAGCAAAGACCACTGTCAGTCAAGAGAAGGGATGCTTAGTTTAACATATCCTTGTTTCAGAGTGAAAGCAGGCATGTTTACTGGACATGCCTGATCTTCACTCAACAGTTCAGCTAGTGCTGATAATAGAGTGACAAAAAAGGGTTTGTGGCCTTATACATTGAAGTATAATTGATAAATGAAACTGAATTTAGAAACGGAGGGTAAGCCTTTGTCAGAACTTGCAAGTTGGATCTCAGAGATCTCTTCAGGAAGCTCTGGTGCAAGCAAGTCCTCAGTCCAATTCTGTGTAACAGGAGAAATTGTAAATATGATTGCATATGCTCCCTGCTTTTCTTCCTCCTCCTGTACACCTGAATTCTAGCTTTTGCACCACCTTCTTCCTAGAGAAAGACTCAGTCTGAGCAAAGGCAGTTCTTTAACCTTGAACTAGGATACATAAACATCAGAAGTTTTCTTCTTCACAGATGCAGAGTTCACAAACAACCAGTTCTGAAGGTTTGTGGCTTTTTGTTGTTTGTTGTTTTTAATGTTAAGGTGTGAGAATAATGGGAGACAGGAAAGCAGAGCAATCAAGTAACAGGTTCAGGTATTCCTAGTGGCAAAACCCATCTCTCTATACAGCAGCTAAGTCATAAAACAACTCCCACCTCCTCCTTCCCTCCTAAACCCTTGATATGTGCACAGTTATTATGAAGCTGGAAATGGGATTCTGGCTAAAGAGTAACAATCTGTATGACCTTTACTGCAGAAGCAGAAACATGGCTCTGTGGGAGGAACCTGAAGATCACTATTAGACTGCATTGAGATTACTGAAGTGTGGTTTCTGTACGTGTATAACAGAACAAAGCTGGGGAAAGAGAGAGTTGAAAGAGATGTAAAATGGGCTTTCAGACATAGAAATTGTTCAAGTAGCTGAAAGGATCACTTGTTTAAAAAAAATGGGGAGGGAGCAAAACCTTTTCTGTGGAAATTCTTTGCAGCTTCATTTCTGCATGTCAATGCTGGAATAGATGCTCTTTTAATATACCTTTATATCTTGTAATCTTGTGGCTGTAAGCTTGCTGTTATTCCAGTTTTATGGAAGACAGAGCAGCAATACAAACACCTGCCTATTCAGAGAACAACTTAGGTTGGAAGGGACCTTAACAGGTCATCTACTCCAATAATTTGAAGTTCAAACCGAGCATTTTACATAGACAAATCTTTAACACTTTGCAGATTTGCACAAACCTTTCCACTTCTCTTTCTTGTTTACACTTGCAATTGTCTAACTAACATGTGGATAGATGTTGTGGAACCAGGAAAGAACATAAAAGTATATGGCAATAAAAGTACATGAGCAGAACTCTCACTTTCCCCAACCTGTTTGCTCCAAAATCCTTTAAGTTAGAGGTTCAACATACCAGGAATGCTGCAGAGATGCCCACATCCTGCTTGCTAGGTGCTGCAGAATTATCCCCTGCATTCAGGCTTAAACGGTTGGCCCAGAATTCTTCAGCACTGATTACTTGGCTCACAACAAGGTCTTTATAGAGCTGAAACAAAACAGGATCTTCTTGCAGCATTCTGGTGAAAAGAACGTATTGAATAGAATTGAAACGCTGCAGAATAAATCACTGGGATTTCCATCACTAATGTAGAGGTCACAAAAGGAACAGAAACAAAACTTTGCTTTCAAAATGCTGTGCATTTCTGACCAAAACAACCAACATCAATAGCTAGGTTTGGCTCAAAACACTTCAGATTTAAAAAAAAAAAATAAGAAAATGTGTGAGGAATAGCATTAAATGTTAGCAAACAGTAATGCCTAAGGAAAAGTTAATGTGGGATAAATGTGTTGTCCTAATTACTCTGTGGTGCTCTTGTGTCTTTGCATGTCCAGGACTGGAATTTCCTGAACTATAAAAGCCTCTATGGATTTTCTTGAACTTCCATGAGAAAGGTCTTGTGGAGGTGGGGAAAGGAGATTTCAACAGTATCCAATTCTCTGGAACAGGCTGCCCAGGGGGATTGTGGAGTCTCCCTCTCTGGATATATTCAAAACCCGCCTGGATGTGTTCCTGGGTGATCTGGTCTAGGTAATCCTGCTCTGGCAGGGGGGTTGGACTGGATGAGCTTTTGAGGTCCTTTCCAGCCCCTGACATCTGTGATTCTATGATTCTCATTTAAGATCTTAAACTTCAGTATTCACAAGTCTCTCTACTAGAGCAAGAGTGTAGATTACAGGGGGATAAAATACCTTAAAATGCACATCGCCCTGAATTGTTTGCTCATGTATATTTCTGCTGGTGACAGTAGGATCTTTGTAATTCATTCCAGGCACCACAAGTGCAACAGAAACACTCAGTGGCACTACTTCCACCAGGGAGTACTGTTTACAAAAGCAAACATCCAAATATCAACTTTCATCCTTACTATCCAAAATGCAAAGAATGTGCTCCTGCACATTCAGTTAAATCATGTGTAAGCAACTTTTCATACAGCTGAGAACCTCATTTGAAACCCACTAGGCTATTTCCAGGACAACATGCAGCATGAGTAACCTGTGCTAGTGGAAGGTGCCCCTGCCTATGGCAGGGGGTTGGAACTAGATGATCCTTGAGGTCTCCTTCCAACCTTACCATTCTATGATTCTATGTTCACAATGATCAGGGTCTTTGATCATTTGCAATCAAACCAAAGAAAGTAATCTTATGGAATACGTAGTACATGATCTAGGGAAGAACATGGATAAACTGCAGTCTGGTCTGTAGCTGCTCTAAGGATGAAGTAGGATGAGGTGGAAGTGAAAACTTTGCGGCAGGACATTTCTACAATGTTTTAACCACCAAGGTTTTTCCTGTTTTTCTTGTGGGTGCAAATACGGATTAGTGTTTGCCATCCTTATGGCTACTAATGGGTAGTCATTAGAAATAGGTGTGGCAGGAAGCAGTCTGTTTTTCCAATTGTTCCATAAATACTTGGAATTTTGGTACAGACCTGACCCTCCCAGCTCAGTAAGTGAGGCAGTGCTACAAGGGCTCTGTATGTAGAACCCTTTCAGAACAGGTTGGAACTTCTGTGCCTCATCTACTGCAAAGAATGCTAAAGAAGCCTTTTCACTAGACTATGAGGAGAGGCTCAGGGAGGTGGGGTTGTTAGCCTGGAAAAGAGGAGCCTCAGGGGAGACCTTATTGCTCTCTACAACTATCTGAAAGGAGGTTGTAGCCAGGTGGGGGTTGGTGTCCCAGGCAACTAGTGACAGAACAAGAGGACAAAGTGTCGAACTGTGCCAGGGCAGGTTTAGGCTGGATGTTAGGAAGAAGTTCTTCATAGCAAGAGTGATTGGCATTGGAATGGGCTGCCTGGGGAGGTGGTGGAGTCACCATCCCTGGAGGTGTTTAAAAGGAGGCTGGATGAGGCACTTATGCCAAGGTTTAGTTAATTAGAAAGTGTTAGGTGATAGGTTGAACTCGATGATCTGGAAGGTCTTTCCAACCTGGTGAATTCTGTGATTCTGTGACTTGGGCTTCTAATGGTCCAGATTGTGACCAAGTATGTGAAGATGTGGTTTGCCTCTAACTGGGAAAGCTCTTCATGCCATGTAGCATAATTCTGCACACAGGTTCAGAGCTAAGGCTGCCCTGTACTCAGCAGTAATGCTGTTGGAAACTGTCTGAAAAAGAGTGCCAAAGCAGCCTGTACTGCTGTAGATGCTGGTGGTTGCTGCAGAACTGGAACCAGTTAAGCCTGGATGTGTCAGAGCTCCAGCACATGGGCTCCTGCCCTTCCACTGAGAAATCTCCTTGTAAAGATCCAATCTGCCCAGTGAGGCAATGCACCTGTGACTGAAAATCCAGCCTTAACTTGCTTAAGTTCCAAGCTACAACAGTCTATGGGAATCGAAGGTAGTAGATACAGGATTCAAGGATTCACAGCAGATGCTAGAATGAAGTGCAGCTCATCTGGGGAGAGGCAGAGAGGAGTGCTCTGTGGCCACAAGAACTGCTTTAACATTTTAGAGGAACAGAAGTGGTTTTGGGAAAAGGACTTAGGTCCTGAATGTCTTCTCGAAACTTTTTTTTAAAGAATAAACATCCTGTATACCAAATAAACTACTGCAACCAAAGTTGAGGGGGAGGGAAACAGCAGTTTGGTAGAGTACATAAAACACCAGGAAAGATTTGACGGGGAAATGTTATACAAGGGATAAAAGACAATAAAAAAACCCCTAGAAATCACAAATTAAAAGGCAGAAGAAAATTTCTGGAAAAGAAAACAAAAACCCAAACCCTTAAACCTTTCAAGCAGCTTTTCTAAGCAGTACATATATACTTAGGAAGACTAAAGAGACAGACTGCCAGAGGGGTGCTTCCATCTCACAGCCATGGGTAGCAAAGACTGGGTGGCAGCCGGGCTGGCTGCCTCTACACCTCAGGAACGCGTCAGCGAGAACACAAGGATAGTCTCAACATGTTCCAGTTATGTAAGGCTCAGGGAACTGCCTCTAAATTGAAAGTGGAAATTTTTTTGCCAGGGAAACAAATGCCCTGTCACTTTTGTTGCAGTAACAACTGGTAGTTCTGGAAGACTATAGTTAGGAAACCATTTAAAAACACCAGAAAAAGCTGAAGGGTTCTTTACCTGTTCTTCTCCTCAAGTTCTTTGTTAGCTTTCCTTTTGAACTTGGGCAACAGCTGTTGAAGAAGATCCTTTACTGCATCTCGCTCCTTCACTGCTGTGCTTTCATTGGAGAAGTGAAAGTTGGTTGTGTCCCCTGCATGCAATACTAGCTGAAGCTGGATTTTAGCTTTACCTTCTGGACTGATTTTCTGGCCTAGATTACAGAGAGCATTAATTAGCAACAGACAGTAAGCTTATACAAGAAACTCCCCTCTAGAGTATTTGCTTGTATCAGTTATCCTCTTCATCCAATCAATACCATTACCCTGTGTGTGAATTCCAGCTGTGGAAGTGGAACAGTCAGTTTTCCCCCTGAGTTAGTCTGAACCTTGGTCCTTGTTCTCTCTAAAACACAAGACACAGACACCAATATCCTACAGCTACTGTTTGGGAGCCCTGATTCACCTTTGCATTCCCCATGTCCTCCATTATAAAATGGCTGCAGATTAGATTGTCATCACCTGGACACTTCAACCTGGTACCAGTCCAGGCTGCAGTTGAAAGGTGACAACCTCTTTCCCCTTTTCCACTTCTTCCTGCTGCCTTACTTATAAGAATGCTGGCATTTATGCAGCAAGCCAAACCTTGAGATTGACCCACTGAAAGTAACCCCTTTTTGTTTTTCCAGCTGGACCAGTTCCCACAGAAGGGCAGAGGCAGGGTGGGGTAACAGTACTTCTGCTGGCAGCAGAGGCAGGCTGGTTTCAAGTGGTGTGGTAAGCATCTATAGACAGCAGTACTCCCAAAGTCTCCCCGTGCCTCCAAGGTGCTATTACACCCTCATGACTCACAAGCAAAACCTACCTCCTGCTTCCTTTCTCATAACCAGAGGGAGTAGAGGCTAGGACAGCTATGTTTATGGGCTGTTGTGCTATGCTGACTTCAGTGTAGCACTGCAAATGGAACTAACCTAACTTTGAATCTTGTCCCTTTCTCCAGTGCAAGTTGGAGACAGGAACCAGATGTGACCACTAAATCATCATCTCTACTACAAATTCACCTTTTAATGTTAGATGACAAAAAAGAGCACCTTTCAAAGTAACAGACTTTAAGGCCTAAACACGTACTTAATAAACAGCTAAAAGTTGTATTATAGGTGAAAAGAGCTTTTAAACTCCTTATCACATCCATATTTAAGGAAACACTGTATTCTGATTCATCACACTTTTGATCATGTTGCAGTACTTGTGACTTTAAGTAGCCATGATCACTAAACCTGTTCCAAGCGACACATAAAACTTTCTTTTCATTCCTTCCTTCGGCATTACAGCACATGGAACAGGAGCACTAACTGAAGCCAGAAAGGCAGCATGCTATAGGTATTTCCTGCTCAGTTCTGACCTGCATGTACTCTGCAATAAGAAATGCTTATTTGGATGGTCACCTGTCAGGCCAAATTCCAGAAGCTAGCACCCCTGAAGCTATGGTCTGCTGAGTGAAAATGAACCAGCAGAGTTTGTTTTATATGAAAACTGAAACATGAAGGGGAAAAGGATCTGGGGGTTCTAGTGAATGGGAGGCTGACTGTGAGCCAGCAGTGTGCTCTTGTGGCAAGGAAGGCCAATGCCACTCTTGGGTGTATTAGAAGGGCTGTGGTTAGTAGGTTGAGAGACATTCTCCTCCACATCTACTCTGCTCTGGTGACACCTCATCTGGAGTACTGTGTCCAGATCTGGGCCCCCCAGTTCAATATGGACATAGAACTGCTTGAGGAAGTCCAGTGCAGGGCCACAAAGATGACTGGAGGAATGGAACATCACTCTTACGAAGAGATGCTAGGGAAGCTGGGGCTCTGCAGCTTGGAGGAGACTGAGAGGTCACCTCCTGAATGTTCATAAAGATGTAAAGGGTGAGTGCCAGGAGGATGGAGCCAGGTTCTGCTCAGTGATGCCCAGTGCCAGGACAAGGGGCAATGGGTGGAAGCTGAGGCATAGGAAATTTCATGCAAATATGAGAAGGATTTTTTTTCCCCCCTGTGAGGGTGACAGAACACTGGAACTGGCTGCTCAGGGGGGTTGTGGAGTCTCCCTCTCTGGAGACATTAAAAGTCCACCTGGACGTGTTCCTGTGTGATCTGGTATAAGAGATCCTGCTCTGGCAGGGGGGTTGGACTGGATGAGCTTTTGAGGTTACTTCTAGCCCCTGACATTCTGTAATCTTTAGATGCCTAGTTTATCAGATGACATGCCAGATAGCTTCTGTGTTCTAACACAGAAAACCCTATACCCTTCCTCAACCCTCCTCCCCACCCTTCTGTCCACAAGCATATGGCACAGATGACTTTGTGTTCAACTTGCAGTAGAAGTTTATCAGAGGTTAGTAAATGCAGTACAACATCAACATCTGAAGACCACAGATGTTCTGCAGTAGCATCCCTAATAAACTAGTGCTACTTCACCAGGATCCTGATCTCTGCTGCTATACAGAATATCCTAGTCAAAGCTCCAGACCCTTCCAGCCTTCTTAACTTATCTACTGGTGTTTTATGGCAAATGAAGTTTTGGGTTTTATTTCAATGTTCATTGAACTACTGGCTTACTGCCACTGGAGTAGGAAAAGAGCTGACTTACATTTGATGTCTGCATACATATGGCTGACCGTGAATCGGTCCTTGCCTTCAGGTGCCCAGGCAATCCTTTCAGCCATAAGGTAGAGAGCTCCATCCTGCTTCTTCTGACGTACCTTCTTTACAATCAGTAACACTTCTTCAGATGATGTTGCCATCGTGGCTATAAGGAGCTAATAAAAAAACACACAGTTGAGCTAATTAGGATAATGACTTTCGCTGTAACTCTTTCACTACTCCTGTCTATATCCTAGAAAGACAACCCACATTTACTCCTTCATGCCTACACCACTTCTGAAACATTCCACATAAACATGCTCCCCTCTGTCAGTGAAATCAGCATTTTAAACAAAATACTGCCACTTACATAAGAAATTAATCTAATTACATTGCTGATACTGGTTTTGCTTCAGTACAAGACTTGCAAATCTTACATCGAAGCCGATAACCCAGTTTTCCTGTTTTCATGTTCCTTCACTGGTTTTTCAAGCTAGAAGAGTACTGAAGCTAAGCCATGACATAAATTCCAAATTTCCTCTGGCATTTGGCTGCAATTCCCTTCTTCAGTGTGAATGGCAGATGCTAAGTCATTTCAGACAAGGGAAGGATACAAAGTATGTGGCAAAGCATGGATTTGCAGTTATCTGTGATAAGGTACAGTTACACTCCCATGTGGTTTTTCCCAAGGCTAACCTGATTCCAGCTGGCCAGTTCCCTCTTCCTCTCCCCCAAATTCCAAGGGGACTAAGGTCATACCTACTTAAACACACTGGTAGTTTTATCACCAGTCTCACATTAACAAGCCTTTTGATGCTTGCTGCATTCTCCCCAGCAGCCACTGTCATTATTCCCTGCAGGTTCACCCTTACATTTCCCAGGAGATTAAGAACACTGCAGCAGGACTACACTCTATAAACACTGTCCTATGCTTACCAAAAATCTACATTTTCCTATGTTTGCTGTAAATGTTTAGTCTGTCCAACTGCTGTCTTTTGTGCACCATAAACTTTACTACATAAAGTGGTATTTTAAAATGCTGATCCTCACATTTCCTGTGCTTTAGAACTCTTCTAATATTTGCTGGTCAAACCCAACACAGCTCAGCATTCACTTCAGCAGAAGTTTTAACATCTCCAAAATGAGTGAAGTAAAATACTAGATGGAAAGAATAGCAAAAGGGCTCTGTGCTTGAGCTTTGCTCCTTCATCGTTTCAGCCATGCAAAGCTTTGCCAAAGACTTCAGTGATGCTGAGCCAAACGTGGGCTTTCACATCAGCACCATTGCAGCAGGCACTGGCACATGCTGTGCCACATTCAGAGCAGCCCTTCTAATACTTCTTTGTCAAAGAAAACTGCATGGCATGACTTCAGCACCTTTTCCTGTCATAATCCATCACAGGCTCCCCAGCAGCATTATTCTCTTCCAGTGCTATTCACGCTGTCATTCCATGTAGAGCTTCCTGTAGTCTCTCGTCAGCACCTTATCCTTCCCAGAAAAAGGCAGCTGGCCACAGACTGTAACTGACTAGAAACCAGGTAAGCCAAGACCAAGGATTTTGACTTTTTTCTCTCCCTTTCTTACTTTGCATTCTGTGGCTTTGTCTCTGCTGCACTGGATAACAATGACCTTAGAGAACTGTAAAGGAATTAAATTGGTACTGAACTGGAAGAAAAAGGAGAGCATTTCCATAGTCAGGCTTATTCTGATGCAAGTTGCTTTGCTCTTCTACCATGCTATTTCACCCTCCTACAGCCAGTCTTTCAGCTCTGGAAGAAAAGGATCAGCAGCTAGTAATCTCTCCTTTACACCCATGGTGCTTTTAGCACAGTACCCTGCAGTGTGCAATCCATGAGTGCACAATTATGCCACAAGTGGCTTGTCCTACCTTCTGGGAGAGTGAACACACTAGCTCACTGCTGTTCTTGGTTTATGTCATTGCTGTGCTTTCTTTCTCATGCAGTGATCTAGAGTGGCAGCAGGATGACACGACTCACAAGCACAGTAAGCATTACCCAAAATGGGGAAAACCTTGAAGAAAGAACAAAAAATACTAATAACCAGGATTTAGGGAAGTTACTGCCTGTCACTAATGCAAACAAAATGGCTTCTTGCTACGAGAAATACAGGAAAAAAATCTAAAATAGAAATCTTGCCTAGCTGCTAGAAGAGCATGAGGCTGGTCCCCTACTAACTGCAGAGGGGAAGGCTATGTCTGTGCTATGCACACTTGGGTACCTCAGTCACTTGCTTTTCTTTTTGGACTCTTAAGGTTTACTACACAGAAGGCGAGAGCCACCAATGATCTCTCCATGCTTGCCCAAAACTCACAGCCTCTGCATTTAACAGCTGAAGTTTCCAGGAATCAGTGCTGCAGATGATGACACTGCTGCTGAAAGGGGAAACGACTGCAACATGCAGACAGTGAAAATCTGCTATTTTACAGCTTTACAGGATCATTTTAATCTGCTGCTAAAAGAAGCAGCATTAGAGTTCTTCGGCTGCACATCTTGGAAGACAGGTCTTTCTCTGGTTTAAGTATCTTCCAGAACAGGCAAGTCAGACACAGATTATTTTAAACTCTCCAGCAGTAGAGCTTTTGAAGTGATGGTTAGTAGTTGATGGATGAAATCATTAGCCCTAGCCCATGGGGTACGACTTGTCATCAAGCCTATCTTGAGGATGCTAATTACAGGTGTGGTTACAACTGGCAAGGTCTATCAGGAAGATTTAGTGTGAGCATACAACCAACAACAAAAGGGTCCCTTTTGCTTAACCACCCAGAACCCCTCCCCTCCTAGCTCTGCCAGAGTGAACAGAGCTTCTGGGAATACCACCAAATTCCAACAGCCATCCCTCCTGTAACACAGCAGCTCTTCCTAAACACTTCTAAACCCAAGTACTTCTCTTTCCTGTTCCTTCCAAGACCTGTCCTAACTTCCATTACCAGCACTTCAGTCCATTTTTTTCCCATGTGTTTGTCGGGTTCTGAGTAGAAACGAAGGAAACTTTTACACATTTCAATAACCCTGACTTGGTCAGGGTAAGCATGAAGTGGCAGGTGAGCAGAGTCAGACTCGATGCAGGCCTTGCTGCTAGGTTTCCACTCCCCACAGGGAACAGAAGAATGTCTCCGCTAATGGCCCAGCCCGAGCCGCAGTGCTATGGGTAGGCAGCCAGGCTCCGATCGTTCGGCTGCACAGCCCAGGGACCCCAGGGTGGGGTCCGGGAGCTGACGAGAGTGGGCAGCAGCAACCTGTCAGAGGATCACTGCTCACAGACCGTGGAGTGTGAGCGGTGCCGTTTGCCCTGGACACAGGAAAGCAGCACGGCGAGCAGAGAAATACCCTGAACCCGCCTAAAGGGTTATCCCTGGCCACTCTTTGCCTAGATGGGGATGGGTGCTTCTGTCTGCGGAGAGATAGGCCCGAAGACATCTCAGATGGCCCCGGTAGGCTCTGTCCGGCTGCTGGCGTGACTGGCAGAAGGTGGCCGTGGCAGGCAGATCGGGGGCACCTCTTTGTCTACGGCCTGCATCCGCGACAGATCGCCCGGTGTTCCCCCAGCCGCGAGCCCGCCGGCGAGGCGCTGCCATCTTTCCACCGCCCCCTCCCTGGGGGCCGCGGACCGACAGCTGCCGCCGTGCTTCAGTTCGTTTTCTCACGGCACCCCGGATCCAGCCAGGCCGCCAGCGACGCGGCCGGGAGCAGGTAGCGAAGAGCGGGAGGCCAAAGGCCGCCGCAACACCACCGCAGCACGGTCCGCCGAGCCGCCGCAGCGCCGGGCCCGCCGCAGCGCTCCACAGTAGGCACTGCTCCGTCGCACCCAAGGAGGGAGAACTGTCAGGGCAGCGCTACCATAAGGCGGATGGGGCCCCGCTGGCCCCACACACCCACGAGTGTAGTCCCCAGCACCACCACCTCCCCGTCCCCCGCGCCGGCGGGCACCTTACCGTGCGGGCAGTGGCGGAGACCAGCTCCGGGCCGGCGTGCTGGCCGCTGCCGGAAGGAGGGGCCCGGGGCGGGAACGGGCGCTACGGGGGTCGGACCGACGCCGCCGGGGCCATGGGGCGGGCAGGGGTGGACACGTGACCGGAAGAAGCCGCGGGGCGCCGGGAGGGCGAGGGAGTCGCCGGAGTCCTCCTCACGTGACACAGGAACAAGCCGCCACGCGCGGCCTCGCGGTCACGTGATGCGGACCGCCGGCCCTCCCGCCCCTCCGCAATCACGTGACAGCCCCTCCCCCGTCGCCATGACAGTAGCGGCGGAGGGGGGAGTGACGCGGCAGTAAACAGCGCCACCGCCCCCCTTACCCACCCCCTTGCCGCGCAGCGCCCGGCCCTCCCCGTGCCCCGCCGTCACCCAGCCACGCGGTATGCAGACCCCGTTCATCCCTCGCCATCGGCCCCAGCGGCCCGGCTGCTCCGCTCCTAGGTCGGCGTCGCCGCCGCCACCGCGCTGCGGGGGAGGGGCCTCCCCTCGGCAACGGCCCGCGGCGGGAGGGGGCGCTGCGCGTCAGCGTCACGTGGCCGGGACAGGCGGGCGCACGTGACGCAGCTTCCTCTCGCGCGGGCGCGCTCGGCCTGACGCAGCACGAGCGGCTACGCCCCTCGGCGGGCGGGGCCTGTGGGTAGCGGAGGCGGGTCTGGGCCGGCAGGGAGTGAGCGGTGTTTTTTGGCTGTACGGTTCTCCGGGATTGCGGATCGCCGGTCGGGACTTGATTCTGCTCGCCTCTCGCCTTTGGGGAAGTTATTGGGAGGTACCGACCTGCCGGCGGTGGGTGTCTGAGGGAGGAGAGGCCGTCTCGGTTCCAAAGAGTCGCTGTTGCCGCCGTTCCCGTGACTTCCTGCGTCCAAGTTCTTGGCCGGAGGCCTGTCCAGCGGCACCTTTTGCCGCCGCCGCTTGCGGAGCGCTGCTGCGGGCAGCACATCTCACCGGTGAGTTTCCCTGGAGTCTGTTGCTTAGCGCTGGTATCCGACGTCCAGCCCGGGCGTTCGGAACCCTTCGGGAGTCGGTCCGTAGGGCGTGGCAGCACCAGCGGCATCCCTGCCCGCCTGGGCCGGCCAGTGGCTGCTGAGGGAGGCGGGGGTTCAACCGAGCTCTGGTGGTACCTGCCTTCACTACGTCGGTCTCACAGAAGCAGGTAGGGTCGTAGTGCGTTCTCCGGCGGGAGCTGGCAGGCGGGCAGCGAGTGCTCAGCGCTGGGTCAGACGCCAGCCGCTTGCTGTTTTCCGAGAAATTATTTAAAATGTCGAGTTATCTGCGACGCTTCTTTGCGGCAGGGCGTGTAAAACGGGCACTGGGGTAGCGTTCTGGACCACGTATTCTAATGCAGAACTAAACGATCCTTTTGAAGTCATCGGAGATGGTCTAGACTTTATCACTAGGGTGGAGATATTCTTGCAGCCCGTAATTTCAGATTTTAAGGAGGACTTCGAAGAACTAATTTTCAGTCTCTTTGGCGAGGCGTTTGTCTTCCTTTTGCCTGCCGCCTGGTGAGAGTAAGCAGTCGCTAGTACGGAAATGTGAGGTTTCACATCACAGTGTTTTGGGGAGGGATTATTTAAGTTACTTGATTGCATACTAAACGTTATTTAGAATAACAGGGCTTAAAGTGTAATGGTTTTGTAACATACAGATCTCAACAAGAGATTCTTTTAAAACATACCTTGCTCAGAAAAAACAACCAACCAACCTATGAGGCTGCATCTTCAATAACCGTTTAATTCATGCCATGTTACCTGCCCTGCATGCTGTGGAAAGGGCACTTTGTTTGTGGTTGTCTTTAAAGGTGCACAAGTGCAGATAGCTCTAAGTCTGGTATCAATGGAGGAAAACATGCCTTAAATTTAGTTTGGGGGGAGAAGTTGATGTAGGTATAAAATCCAACATTGAATGTTTTTCTTGAAGATCAGATTCAAATCAAGGGTGTGTTGTAGTGGGGGGTTGTGCGTTTTACCACAGAGCGAGGCTTTTGCCACAGGTAGGGAGAACTCGTTTCACAAGTGGCTGTAAATATAGCTGCAGTTTAAATAATTCCAAGGTAGATGGCAGACATTAAGTTTTCGGAAGTGAACTTCAATGAAAGCTTCTTATGCGTGAAGCAGGGTCTGACTTTTGCAGATTTGGGGCCTTTTATTGGCAAACTGAAACCTGATGTTGATTGAACGAGGAGACATTTGATATTGAATGTTTCTGTAAATGTAGAAGAAGAGATGTAATGCTCAAAAGTGAATTAATCAAGAACTTAATTTTTGGCAGGCAGCTGAAGGCTGAATCTGTAACGCACCCATGAGTGAGTAGTGCTGCTTGGGCACATCAATGGCCTCTGTGCCAGTAATTCCAGACTCTTACAACCATGTGTTGGCAGAGTTTGAGTGTTTGGATCCATTGCTTTCTGCACTCAGGCTGGATTCTAGTCGTCTGAAGGTGAGTTTGTGGTGGTGGTGTGGGTTTTTTTTAGTTGAAATAATGATCTTATATGGTTTATTATCTGTTTAGCTCACAGGAGTTATCCTTTTGGTTTTGGGGGTGTGTGTGCTAGCTTATGTGGATAAAGATTTTGAGAATTAGGATGCTCCCTCCCTGGAGGTGTTCAAGGCCAGGTTGGATGAGGCTTTGAGTGACCTGTACTAGTGAGTGGTGTCTCTGCCTACGGGAGGGGATTGGAACTAGATGATCTTTGAGGTCTCTTCCAACCTTACCATTCTATGAAGCTAAAGGATCCTGTTACACTGTATGTGTGTTTTCTTAATGTAGCTGTGGGGTAAATAAAGCAGCCTGACGTGGTTGCTGTCCTGTCCTGCTTGCTCCAGACACGGGGAGTACTATTGTAGTCTTCTACAGCTGTGCTGCCAGTGCTTCAAGAGCGGTACACAGAGATGGCAAACAGTGAAGCCTGTGAGAAAAAGATGCTGTTATTAGTAATGACTAACAGTCATGTCATGTATTATGATTTTTATTCCTTCAGTGCACCTGTATAGACGTGTCAAAGCGATGGCTAGCTCTGGGCAGTTCAGGAGGAGGACTGAACCTTATACAGAAAGATGGCTGGAAGCAGAGACTCTTTCTCACCCACAAGGTAAGGATGAAGAATTCTATACAAGAGTTGCCAGGGAAAATGTGCCTGGGAAAGAGACATTGTTTCAAGTTAATTTTTATTGAGTCAACAGGTATTTCTAGTTTGCTGAATTGTCCAAATAAGGTGAGGTTTTGGACTGGTCATTTTAAAAAAGATTGTGGTGCTGGAGTATGATGTAATAGATTTCTTGAGAGGTGAAAGAAATTACTTGAGAGGATCAGGCCTTTGTTTTCCACGGTTTTAGTTTTAACAGCAGCAACAAAGCTGCATGAGTATTTAAGAATTAGAAGAAAGCTGTGAATATGAAAGCAGAGCAACCTGCATGTAGCTAACTACCAATGTTTGGATATCCAAACTATGAACTGTCAGGATAAGCAAAGATAGACTGGCTTGCTTTTGCTGAAGCAGGTTGTGAGATAGCATCTGGCTCTAGAAACAGCAGTCCCTATTTTGTGGGGGCCACTGCTGCTCCCCCAGTAACATGAATGCAGCTATTTTCTTTAAGGCTGGGAAGATCTGACTTAGTCTTGGCAAAACAACTTCCACAGGGGTGAGGAGAGGGGAGACTCCTGTGTTTTTCAAATCAGAGAATGAACTGCAGTCATTTCTCTTGATATTGTCATGTTGTCAGCTGCATCTTCTTAGACTTAAGTTCAATATTTGCAAACAAAAAAAATGCCCAAACCCACATCACAACAAAATGGTGGCAGCTGCTGACTTGAGTCTGGTTTATGTCTTAAAGGTAACAGTTAAGTAGTGCAAGAAAAACTTTTCCTTACACTTACTCCCATGCTTGCTTTCAGGAAGGTGCCATTTCCCGGGTTGCCTGTTGTTTGCATGATGAAGACTATGTTGCTGTTGCCACCAGGTGAGTGATGCACTTGCAAGCCTGCATTCTGGGTAAGTATTTTTAAGTAACTTCTAAAGTTCCAACTTCAATGTCTGCTGAGCGCTGGGAGGAGTGCAGGGAATTAACTGGTAGAGGTCCCTATGGAGTCATTCTCTGCACAGTTTGCTTAACTTTTTTTATCTTTTTTTACCTGGAATAATTGCTCCAGAATAAGTATTTCCATAACAGAACATCTAAGGGAGAGAACTAGTGCATGTGGAGGTGTCAAGATAAATGTCTCTTTGTGGCCTTTCACCATCAAAAGAAATACGTTCATTAAGTTGCCAGAGTGAGATTGGTAGTTACTACCACTTAGATTGTTTAAAATCCATTTAAATGCTTATTTTTTCCACATCCTCTCAGGCAAACTTCTTGAAAACACACAGCCTGAAGCACCACCAGCTCTGAGATGTGCTGCTTTGCTTAGATTTTCTGTTTCTTTGTCATTGATAAAACATCAGGAGCCTTATCCTCGCATTGTGTTTTCTTTTCCAATTGTTGTAGCTTAGGTCTGGTAGTAGTCTGGGAGCTGAATCAGGAGCGTCGTGGGAAGCCAGAACGCATTTATGTTTCCTCTGAGCACAAGGGCAGAAAAGTCACAGCTCTTTGTTGGGATACAGCTGCCCTTCGTGTTTTTGTAGGAGATCACGTGGGGAAAGTGTCAGCCATCAAGCTTAACACGTCAAAACAAGGCAAGGTAAAATGTCACACACTGTTTGAGATCAAGAGGTTCACAGGGGCTTATATGTGGCATCTTTTGTTTATTTTAGTAAAGTAGAACAGGAGGAGACTTGCCAGCTGCTGAAGTTCTGGTGGCTTTAACTGTTGGGATGAAGAGCTAGGCTCCTGAAGTGACAGTAGAAATCCTAACCTGTGAACTTCCCTCCTCTTCTAGCTGAGCTGTTCTAGTAATGCAACATAAAAGCACTTTATAATGTACACAATTAAAACCTGTCTGAGCTTCTTCCTCTTGGAACTTACAACTGTCTAAGTCTATGGTCTTGGTGTTTCTGAGCTTGTTGGATTCCTTAGACTCCAGCTACAAGTTTAGCTGTGTGTTTTAGTCCTCAGCTCAACTGTCAGTCTGAGAAAGGGAAACCACGGGCTCTGATTTTGCTTAGCTCTCTCTGTGTACTCTGATTCTTACAGCTGTAGATTGGTTGAAATAAGTGCTAAGTAGACTTCGAGGTCCTTTCTAGCCCTCATGAACGATTTTGACAGAGAAGTGATTTAAAAGTAGCAAGCAACTACATGTAAAGCAAAACAAAAATCAACTGTGGAAAGAGAGGGAAAAGGTGAGAAGGGCATGCCCATGGAATGTGGCTGCTCATGCCTGTTAAAGAGTCGGACTGTTGAATCTTTCATGTAATGTACTTTGGCACATTCCTGACAAAGAAGACAGCTTTAAGCTGTCAGAAGTAGTGACTCTTTGCTAGGAAGCTTGAGTGCATTTCATTTCTCACAGGTAAAAAGTCTGTGACTTTGTTCTGCCACCCATGGCAACTGAGGCACTTGTATGATAAATAGTATCTGGGTAACTTGCTGCAGGGTAATAGAGAAAGTAGAGTTATGTAAAGCATCTGAATCCAATGGAAGGTGGTTTTTTTTTTCAATCAAGGAACTCTTTAAGTCTGTTTCTATAAAACTGTTCACTGGCTGAAGGTATCTGTGGGAAGGGTTGAGAGAGTTGACAAGAGGCACAAAGCTTCTCAAAGCAATAATAAACCACCTCTGCATGTTACAGAAAACACACTCTTCATAAAGAAATGTCTGGATGCTNGCTGGGGGCTCCAGAACTGTGAGATACTTTTTTACTGTAAACCTTCAATAATGGTTTTGGGAAAGGAAAGATTTAGACTTTTCTGCCTTTACAGAATGAGGCTTCAGTGTTCAAAGGAGAGAAGAAAGGAACTGATCTGTTTTACACTGTGAATTTGCAGCATTACCTGAATCTCTTCTGAATTTTGCAATTTTAACTTAATGAAATAGACATTACTGAACTGAGAATATTTTCTTTTTTTTTCTTTTATTTCCTTTTTTTTTTTTCCTGCCTGTAGGCTGCTGCTACTTTTGTGATGTTTCCTGTTCAGATTATAACCACTGTGGATTCTCGGGTTGTTCAGCTTGATTATTTGGATGGAAGACTGCTCATATCTTCACTTACGCGCACCTATTTGTGTGATACTGAGAGGCAAGTTGTGTTTTGCTGTCAAATATGGACTTTTCAGAAACTCTGTGATTCTGCACTTGTCTTTATCCATTCTCTAGTCCAATTTTCCTCCTCAAATCACAGTCACAGCAGATTATGCAGGACTGTGTCCATTTAGACTTTGAGCATCTCCATGAGAGGTGAGACTTGAGAGATTTGAGACTCTACAAGCTCTCTGGGTAGCCTGTGGTGATGCTTCACCACCCCTGCAATAGAAAGACCTTTTCTTATGGTGAAGTAGGAGCTCCTGTATTTCTATTTGTGTCCACTGCCTCTTGTCCTTTCCCTGGGCACTGCTGTCTTTGCCAGTAGTCTGGCTCTGTTTTCTGTATTCTCTGGTCAGGTATTTACATATGGGATCAGATGAGTTCCATTGTGAACCTCTTACAATAGGGCAAGTGCTGCAATCCCTTAGTGTCCTTCTGGCCAATTTCTGGACTTGCTGTAGTATGTCCCTGTCTCTCATACTTGGAAGCCCAGGACTGGACCAAATACTCCAGATATGTCTCACCAGTGCTGAGAAGAGAGGAAAGATCATAGCATTTGAGTTGCTGGCACCACTTTATAATGCAGTCCTGTTGACTGCCTTTGCCAGGAGGGCACATGCTGGTTCATGGTCAGCTTCTTGTTCACGAGCATCCCCAGGCCCTTCTCTAAAAAGTGCTTTCCAGTCAGTTGGCTATGCTGCTGCCCAGGATTATTCCTACTCCAGTGCAGAGCTTGAATTTTTCAGTGTCTATCTACCCCATACTTCCTCATTTTGTGAAGATTTGAGCAGGATCAGTCTGAAAAGCTTTACCGAAGTCAAGATAAACATCTGCTGCTCTCCTTAGCTGTCAAGTCAGTCATTCTCTTCTGGGGGCTAGGAACAGGATTTCCCTTCATAAATCCATGCTGACTATTCATAATCCCCAGCTTCCCTTTCATGCCATTGGAAGTGGCTTCTAGGATCAGTTGCATCATCTTACCATCACTAGGTTGACCAACTGGTTCTGCAGGAAAGAAAAACCCAAGCCTTCATAATCTGAGCATTCATTTAAATGTAATGAACATTTCTGCTTTGTCTTTTATAGACTTGATGCAGGCTTTAGAACATTCAGTAAAGATTATATTTTTTAAAGCACCATAACTGGTGTTTAGTATTTTTCAGAGCCATTATTAATGCTGCCTTAACAAATATGGTGTGCTTTTTTCTGATTGTGTGTTCGTTGTTTTGGTTTTCTTTTTGTTGTTGTTTTCTGCTAGAGAGAAGTTCTGGAAAATTGGTAATAAAGAGAGAGATGGAGAATTTGGAGCATGTTTCTTCCCTGGTGGAAAAAACAGTGGGAATCAGCAGCCATTAATATATTGTGCTAGACCTGGCTCAAGGATGTGGGAGGTGAACTTTGATGGGGAAGTGCAAAGCACACATCAGTTCAAGCAGCTGCTCTCCGCACCGCCTCTCCCTGTTATTACTCTCAGGTAGAAACATGAGTTTTGTTGGTGATAAACTTGCTTGGCTAGCTGAAAAGAACTGCATTAATACTGAGGAGATGAATTAAGCTCTTTATGCAGCCAGATGTTAATCCTAGTTGTCATCTTAATGCATTCTTCTCTAATAACAGAAGTCAGTAGCTATAAAAAATGCCAAAGCCTTGATTCTGTAGTTATGTCTATGTGACTGTCACAGTGAATGCTGCTGCCATGAGACTGTTTATTTAAGCCAACCTTGTATTTACAGAACTAAGAATATTAAGAAAGTGCTATTATTGTGGTTCTGCTTGTAACAGATCACCATTTTGCTTTACAGACTGGATCCTCATTACACTAGTTTCAGTTCTTCCCCACAATCTTTATCTTTCCCCAAGCTGCTGTATTTGACGTAAGTATTTGTCAGCATAGCTTTTTGTGGATAAAATAGACTTTTAAAATACAGAAGTTACATATTATTCTAATTTACATTACTAATTCCATTGTTTTGCATAAGAATTTTCCAAATTCCACACTAAACAATTGCCTCACTCCTCACTTGCTGCACTTAAGCCATGCCTGCATGTTTTACAGTGACTGCTAAAATTAATTGTTTTGCTGTTAACCTCTGCTTTACTTGCAGTGAGCACTGTGTGATGACCTGGACAGAAAAAGGCATTTATATTTTTCTTCCCCAAAGTGTTCAAGTCTTACTCTGGAGTGAAGTAAAAGGTAAAGAATCTTTGATTTGTCATGTCTGTTATGTTTGTCATTTCTGAAGTCCTTGCCTAATGTGGAGCCTCTTCAAGCTCAATTTCTGCAGCTGGATTGCAGAATAAGATTAGAAAATGTTTTCCTTATCCTCAGCCAGGTGTGTCCTTAAATATTAATCATAGAATGG